>APFE030616419.1:1089-19311 GCA_000404065.3 Pinus taeda | reverse complement strand
CCTGATTCTATTTCACTAATAGTTGGCTGTTTGGTTTTGTAGTATTACTATTGTTTTCTGCTTGTTGTTTGCTTAACGGAGTAGATGGTTTTCATTCTACAATGCAAAAGTATCTCTCCTTTGTGACCTGTTCTGTATATCTACATTTCATTGCATTGCACTATCAAATACCATGCTAGAATTTGGAACAAACCAACATATCTAAACATTATATGAGTCTGCTATATCAAACTCAATAAAGTGCCATCTTAAACCACCATCAATTGAAGCTTAAAAAATAAATATTTCACTTATAATGGACTCCCAATGACATGCTTTATCTAATGAAATTGTGCTTGCTATAACACCATTTCTACTATGTCAATGCATTATGTATCTCTATTTACATGCTATACCCTCTTAAGCAACACTGTATGTGGCAACAATTGCCTCCCTCCTATGATAGTTGTATCAACAATACTTCATTGTCAAAATCCTTTGAAATTCCTTAAAATGGTTAGTTCATTGTCAAAATCCTTTGAAATTCCTTAATTTAAACATTTTATGGCTATGTTGCAAGTGATGTTTTTTTTATTACAATGCCAAATTTTTTTAATTCATAGTCAAGACTTTTGTATATCATTTCCTGTATGATGAAATTTGGAATAGAGAAACATATTTGAACATTATATGAGTTTTCTATCTCAAACTGAAGAAAGTGCCTCCTTAAACCATCATGGATTGAAGCTTGAAAGCTAAATATTGTGCTTCTTGGAGGAATACATCATCAGGTTTATATCTTCTCATTGCATCTCTCACAACCATATTATGAATTGGGGTTGGTTCAACTCCATCTAGAGTAGAGGTAATACTAGGCATACAATTGCTTATTTCATTCCAACTATGTCTTACGAAGAGTGTATTACTAAGTATCCTACTGTACCTATGTAGTACTCAGCCTTAGTGGTCCTCTTTTATGTAAGCTTATGACTGTCTTACTCAATAAACTATTGTCTTACCCTAAACAAGGACTAGTGCCAATACGATCAAAGGCAATTGGAGTCAAAAGATCACTAACTTAGAGGGCCTTGCTTAAACATCATCTTGGAAATAAGAATTCTCTAGGCTACCCTTACCTTAATGGATGTATTAGAGGGTTCAGTTGCAATCACATAGGGATAGAGAGATACACCTAAAGATCTCTCTAGATAGATCGCAAGGAAACCCACCCCACACCTGATCCCAATGAAAATGGTACCCAAAACATTCCTGATGCAAAGGTCCCCGCACCCCTTAGGCATCGAATACAAATGGTTTCCCTCCTCAAATCCTAAGTTCCTCAAAAGATATATCAACATATATAAAAAAGACGTTATATATTGGAACGTTTACAAGTAACATTATACTATATACTTTTCTATTCATTAATAAAATCTGCTCAGTTTTCTTTCTAATTGACATCATTTGAAATTTACTCTATGTGGTTACTACAGATTAGCATGATTTCCTCCAGAGCATCCTGAAATTCGAACACTGCATGACAATTTTTAATAGGTGCTTAGTTTCAATTTGTTCAATAGTGGTAAGATTTTTTTATGTTATTGTTTTACACTTTGATATTGAATTGTCTATGGTCAAGTGTGTAACCAAAATCTGACTGATCCATATACCCCAAAATAACCCAGTTTCTGTTGATACAAACTTTTAAGAATGTGCCTTTGCCATCTTAGGGAGAATTTCTGGGATGCATGAATGGGGCCTATATATAAATGCATTGAGTTCATTCTTTTATATTGAATTTTCTAATATAGGAATGTTATGGACTTTTACAATGAGCGCAAAGATATTGGTACACATGTTTGTGGGGATGGAATAATTGGAAAATAAGTTGTGTGATTTATTTGGGTATTTAAAAATTTCACTTGTAGTAGTAGTAAGAACATGATCAATGAAAGTAACTGAATGCTTCTTTCTAATTGAAAAAAAAAGAGAACCCATTTTTTTTTAATGCTAATAAGGTAATGTCTTCTTAGCAGAGATTATCTTGATGGACCTCTCACTAACTTTTGAGATATATCATGTTTATCCTCTTGACAACATTTGCATTGTATAATGTTTTCATCCTATTATGTACCAAGTTTTGTATTCAAGATGTTGACAATGAAAACTAATTTTTGTGGATCATATGGAAGATAATTTTGATTTGTTTACATTACAGTTTAAATCTAGCCTCGGGATGAGTTTTACATGTCCTAAAACTAGAAATTTAGATTGTGCATGTTAAATCTTTAGATTGGCATATTCTAAAACTGTAAAGATAAATTGAAGAGTGGAATTTCTGCATTTTATGATTAACTCTCATTAGTTACTCATGATTTGCATTGGGACCACTTTTCCACATTTAGGCTAACATTAAACATGAAACAACTATTAGACACTCTGAAGCAGTTGCCACTTTTGCTAGGAAATTTTTTTTCCAGTATTCCTTATCAACATTTTACTTCCATCTCATGCTATATAGATATATACTTCTTGTTTGGCCTGAGAACAAATTTCAGTTTGTTCATGTACTTTGTGATGAACATAGTCATGTGCCTTATAATGAAGACATGCTAATGGTTTTCCCTTTAATGTAACACAAATCATTCAAAGGAATTATGATTATGGTTTTTTCTTCAGGGTATCATGATGTTGGTTACAAGTTATTTCAGACATAGACATGAACAACTACTTTCATTGGGGCAGGGACTTATTTCTCTGCAACACCCCTTGTTTAAAATACTATTCAAAAGGGTTTAACTACCAAGAAAAAAAAATAGATAAAAAACAACAAACTATAGATGATGACAAATATATTAGAACATGCTATTTCTCTTCATAGTGAGTTGGAAATAATATCTCACTTCAACATGTATAGAAAGCCTCCATATAATAATTGACCCAAGGTAATCATTTTAGAAGAATATATAGTAACATTAAATGTGTCACTTCATCCTTCCCAATTTGCCTTGATCCATTTCATTTGGTTAAGGAGGAACATAAACTTCAATGCTACGACATGTTCCATGAGTCTTGGATTCTCTCGTCTCTTGAAGGTCAGGGAATTTGTCTAATATGTAGTCCCCAAATGTGGAGTTCCACCAAATCCTCTTCTCTAATCCTTGATTAAAGGAAATATCTGGAGCTAACTCTCCACTCTATTACATGGAATGATTTTGTATTTTCAATAACTTATTCTTCTTCTGTTAGAAAGTTTCTAGGTAGGAATGAAGGTTTCTCAATTACTTACACTTTCATTTTGGAATTCTTTGGTTGTTATGTAGATTTTGATTGCAAATATAAATTTAAATTTAAATTCAAAATAATAATATAATAATATGATAGAAATCGTTTTTTACTTAATTTGTTATTAAACATAGTTTTACAATATCATTGGCAACAAGAACATTTTATTTTTTTTCCTAAATTTAATAACAAACGCATAAATGTTTCGCAATTAAAAAAAATTCATGGAAAAAAAACAAATTTAATGTAAAAATACAATGAACATTAAGAATACATAGGCTTTGAACAAAAGTTCCTAAAACAAAAGTTCCTAAAATTAATAGGAGATTACATAGAATTTGCAATGAGGTTGAAACACCATATTCAAAAATAAACAAAATCTTGAGAAAATTTGTTGGAAAAAAAAAAGGTTCCAAATTGAAAATAAATACTTTCAATGTAATTGTTTTTCTTAAAATATTTTGGTGCTTAACTACATTAAAACAAAAACAAATTTAAAATTTCTCCAAAAGCATATGAAAATATGAGCATGAGTTCAAAATCAATGCTCTCAAAGTAGATTTGAAGATAACTAATTGAGTAGGTCTAGTGCAAGATGAAGATGTGACTTATTCTCAAGAATTATAGAACATTTTTCCTTTGTCTCATTACAAGGAGACTAGAAAAATTAATTCACAACTCCAAAATTATTTATGATCAAAATTTCATTAAGTAATGCCACATATCCATTAACGTTTTGTTGGAGAAATTAATTGTTATTGATGTCGAGCACTACCCAAATGAAGAATAAAATTGCATAGGCTTAAATAAGACCTTAATCCCTTTCCAACATGTACTTACATGTATCCTAACTCCTCGTTGAAGAGTAATAAAAACTTCAAGTGAAGAAACTAGATTTTCCCTCCCTTGTCAAGTCGGTGTACTTAAGAACAAGTCGACCCTACATCCCAATAGACGTGTCAATTCAATAAGAGATTGAATTAGTATAATTAAAGACCATACTCCTCCCCAATTGGGTCATATCAACTCGTAGAAGATAAGAAAAGAAGTACTTAGACTTGTGGAGAAGAAGAGAAAAGGTTCATATCTCATGAACCTTGTGGCAAAGTGAAGAAGAAGCATTTGGGATTTGGGTTTTAATCTCTGTGGTTTATGGGTTATGGATATTTTTGGAGATCTTTGATCAAATTCTTGGCATACAATTCAATACTCTTAAAGCAGTTTTAGATCCTCTTTTAGATCTAAACTTAGAAGGAAAAATTTCGTCCTTAAGAAGTAGTAGACTCAGGTTAGTTTTAGACTATGGAAGTCTCAGCCTAAGGCAACTAAAACCTCAACCTATTTAATGCAGACTCACACTCATAAGGCAACTACAAACCTTGGCTTATTCTATGGAGACTCAGATTCTCAAAGATAAATTTACGCATGCAACTTGGACACTTTGTAATTTTGGACTTGTAATTTCGACCCCTCTCTGTGAATAAAATGTAGGAATGAGGCCCAAAATTCGAGATTTCTGGGACTATCGCAGGGTATGTATTTCGACCTCATTTGGAAATACCTTGGTGAATCTTTAAATAAGACATGGAGACATTTGTAATGAATTTTTTGGACAGATCTTAGTGACCCTTTAAATAAGACTTGGATACATTGTTGAAGGCATTTTTTGGATAGACCTAGTGCACACATTGACCTTAGTTTAGAGATCTTTGAAGCAGTAATTTGGCACACATTCTTGGTGTTCTTTGGAGAAGTCTTAAATAATTTTGTAGTAGACTATTTAAAACATACTTAAAGAAAATTTGAAGTGGACAAATCTGATCTTGAGCTACACTATAGTAGACTTAGAGACCCTTTCGAACCAAACTTGAAGATCACTTTGGAGCTAAACTTGAAGTCGACTTGAAGTGGGCTTTGGAGTCTTCCTTGTTGCAGATCTAGGAACATTGGAGGATATGTTGAGAAGACCATTGAATACTTATGAAACAATTGTTTGGGACTAGCCAATAATCAATGGCTATTGGCTATTAGCTAGTTGAAGCTCCCCCCAATAGAAATGTATCATTTGCAAATTGGGTGTGGTTTACCTCCTTAACACCTCTGAGTATTTTGATTACTAGAAGGAAACCAATTCTTCTTTCATAATCCAATTTATCGCTCAAGGAGTTGGCCAACAAAATGTAGAGGAGCAAGGATAAGTGGCAACCTTGTCGAAGGCCTCAAGCAACTCAAAAAAATCTCGCTGAGTGCCCATTTCACGGGGGCTTCACTTGGGGAGAAATACCATGCCACGTGGGTTCATATTGGGGGATATATATTGAGGAAAAATGACATAATATATTGGGGGATATATAGGGGGTAAAGGGTTTTTATATTAGAAGGTACAAAAAATGGAGCTCAAAGTGAATGAAAAAGTATAAAGGGGTATAAAAATTGTTAATGGAAAAATGAATACCTACAATATCTAGTGAAACTAGGGGTTTTTTTAATTGGGAAGGTGTATTGGGTTCATATTGTTAGGGGGTTAAATAATGTGATGTTTAGAGGTATTTTCCAATATGTAGTCAAATTAGGGGTATTGTTTAGTATGCCATGAACACACGTGATATGTCAGAGATTCATTGAGTGAAGGCCCCTTGGACCTTTTACTAGTGGTGAAATCTAAGGAGAGCTAATGCAAGTTGAGATCCATGCTAAACCTGTGTAGAACATCAAAGAGAAAACCATGTCTAACTCTATTGAATGAATTTGTTATGTCAAGTTTGATGATCATTCCTTTTTGTGCTCTCATTTTTCTCTAATGGATTGTCTCTTGAGCTAAGATAATACCATATATGACTTTCCTTTTATGAATGCATCCTCCTTGATTTTCTGAAATCAACTTGAGAAGAAGTGGTTTAATTCTATTGGAAATGATTTTTATTATTATATTTTTGGAGACATTACATAAAGAGAGGGCCAAAATATATCAAAAGTGGAGGGAGTATCTTCTTTTGCGATCAATTCAAGAAATGATGAGTTTGTTTCCCCCAAGTTTTGAGAATTTCTACACATTTTATAGCATTCTAATAAAATCCTTCTTAATGATGTACGAATAATATCTGTAGAAGTGGACTAAGAATCCATCCAGTACATAGGCTTTATCAGAGTCAAATAAATTCAATGCCTTCCAAACTTCCTTCTCAATGATATGTTAGGTCAATTTATCATTATCTTCTTGGGATACCAAACTAGGAACATGGTCCAACATATTATCCGTTTCCTCTTCACTCCATGATGTCTATTCTTGATATAAATTGGTAAAGTGATTTGTAGCTGCCTCTTTTATCTGTGAATAAGATGTTAGGGTTTCCTCATTAATAGTAGCATTTTTTTTACATTATTCCTCTAGACTCATTATTTTGCTTGCTTGTGAAAAAAATTGGTATTTCTATCCCTTGATTTTAGCCATATACTTCTAGATTTGATTCATCACATTTCTTATTCATTTTGTAATTTTTTGAAGATGGATTTTTCCTCTGTTAACATACTCTGTGTGATTTCTTGTTGGTCCATTAACATACTGTGTGTTAACGTTTATTGGTCCATAGCTTCTTGTATCAACTTGGAGTGAATATTTTTTTTTCTTTTTACCTGCAATTCCTTTGCTCATATTGAGAGCTCACTTTTCCTTTTTGATTTTATGTTCCTACATAAAAATTAATAAGCCCTCTACCCATTGATTCCAAGCTTGAGATATCAAATCTAGGAAATCAAGGTTTTGTGTCCAAATAGAAAATTAGGAGAGAGACATAGCTTCCAAGATTAGATAAGAAAATGGATATTGGCTTGTGAATTCACAGAAACCATGGGATAATATGGGAAAGGGGGGTGATGTTTTCCTCTAACAATGAACTATGAAGACATTTGTGCATGTTTAATAAGTTGAAGCAAATATATTTGACTATGACACTACTATTTACAAAGGCATGATGGAATTTCAATGAACTATGAAAACATTTGTGCATGTTTAATAAGTTGAAGCAAATATATTTGACTATGAGACTACTATTTACAAAGGCATGATGGAATTTCCATTAGCTACAACATGTATGACCCACATATATCACCATGCTTGGTCTTTAATTTATACCTTCTTTAAATGGGTTGCATAAAGCAATGTTTGGTACTTTGCATAAAATAATGTTCCACTTACAAAAATGTAGAAGCTTTGTCCTTAATCCTTTATTTAATTTGTTTGGGGTTTTGAATAGAACAATGTTAGATAAGTGATTGACATTTGGGGAAGTGAAATAATATGAAAGGTTTGAATTTAGGCTTCTTTGATCCATATTATGAAAAGTAAGAAAAAAATCGGTAAAAATCGCATCATCAAAGTTTTGTCGACGTTTTTTGAACCATCCAGTGTGTTTATCGTCAGGACAATATGAAGAACAAGATCTTGACTTCAAGTTAAATAGAGATATATATATTTTTTTGTTTAATATTGTGTTTATGATATGTAAAATTAGTTTATGGTTAAAGTAATTGTGATTCAAGAGTGTTTACATTGGCAATTATTTGAAGATCATACCAGTATTTGATCATACTATCCCTTAACATGGTTAGATTTTAGGTGTCTCCTTTCAACTAGTATGCAATTTTAAACCTGAATCATTATACACAATGAAAACTTTCAAAACCAATCACACTAAATAATTTAACAAATAATATAATAAACTTATAATAAATAATTATATTACTCTTTTAATTCAATAACCCATAAAATGAAAATTTGATTCATTGCCATTATCATAATGCATTGCCATGCTTCTATTGTCATACTTTTATTTATTACAAGTCTCAAGTGTGAGTGATATAACTATAACAATATAGCCACTATCCATGAAATTTGTAATTCATCGATGAAATGGTACTGGTTCATTAATATTTTTATAATAGTTTATATAAAATTTATATTTAATATTTCACTTAGTTTATGATAATTAAGGATATTTTTTTATTAGTCCCTATACTATAACAATCCATTTATTATTAAATTTGCATTAGTTAGGTTTTGATCATAAACTTTTACATTTATTCTATAAATTTATTATTAAATTTGTATGGGTTAAATTTTGACCATAAATTATTCTATAAATTTATCATTAAATTTAGATGGGTTAAATTTTGACAATAAATTTTTATATTTTTTTATCTTTTTATATTTTGAATAATCATATATATTTTTAATTATTGAATTTGATTTCTTTGGTGGGGATATTTAGAGTATTCTTTCGCAATTACCAATAAAAGTGTTAATTTTTTGTTAAATTACAAATTTTAGTGACCTTTTGATTAATTGCCTTCTTTTCCTATCTTTTATAGAAACAATGGCTTAGCTTTCTTCAATCTTTTTTCTCTTTTGATTAGTTGCCTTACTTTTCCCAGCTTTTATGGAGACAATGACTTAGCTTTCTTCAATCCTTTTTCTCTTTTGTTGCTTCTACTTGCCATTCAAATCAGAGCATTAAATTATCATGCACAGAGATCTATTTGCATCGAAAGATGCAGATTTAAGGATATAAATTTTGAGAACATACATCCAAATTGGGTCCCTTTGGAGCACCGTAATGGTATGTTGCTTTTTTGTCCGGCTGTGGGGTGTCTAATTTATTTCCATCATTGTCTTTCTTATTGTCAATCAATCAGCTAATGGCAGATTATGTTCCTTCTATCTTCATTGGTACTAATAATTTTAGAGCATTTTATTGATGGTTGGAGATTTATATTGCATAGAAAGGCAAGAATTTATATTAAAAAAAGATCAATAGGCCGCTAGACTTTGAAGTAAGGACTGTAAGTGCTAAATATATGGTCACTAATTTTTTTTGGGTTGAGATCTAGTGTGAGTGAATGCTTGCAGCCTAATGTATCAACTAATCTCATTTGATGGCAATATATGAGGTAAGTTTTATGAAGTAACTTTTCTAATATGTTGTGTTATCAAAAGCTTAGGCAATACAATATAGATGTAGCTAATGTAAAACCTTTGAATAGGAACCTTAGCTATTTGAGCAGAGTTCAGGACAAAGAAGTCGCCCACTGTAGCTAGACTTTGCTCAACACTGGTTGAAGTAGTCAATAGTGTCATTTACTCAACGGTAGGTTCCCAAATTTTCTAGATCATGAACGATTTTGCTGTTTGTGAATATTGAGAGAGATGTGTTTAAATTGCTATTTGCGAATATTGGGAGAGATGTTGTAAACTTCCAATATTCTATTGCGGGATCTACAATATTAAGACTTAAGAGTTAGTGTGGGATCTACAATGATAGAGAGTTTTTGATATTGTTAGGTTGGTAATTAAAAGATGTTAGTTTAAATGGTTTGGTGAATAAGTAAAATATTTTCATAAATTTTATTCTAATTTCAATTAAAAAAGAAGGTAGATATTAAAAAATATGATATTTGTAAATTAATAGAACATTTATGAGATTACTGCAAATCAATTTCAAATACCAAAACTCTAGAAACATAAAATTTGTAAACATAAAATTTCTTTTAATTTATATATTGATGTAGTGTTAATTTGTGCAACTGCCTAATAGATAGTGGCATCTTTTTGACATATATTAAGAATACTCTGTTAGAGATTCAACATCGACAACTTGATCAATATTACAATAGCCCTCTCCTCCTATGTTTAAGGAGACAAAATATCATGGTGTTCAACGCATTTCTTCCCGCAACTCTTGCTTGGAATGTGAATATTACAACTCCCCTCTCCAACTATGTTTAAGGAGACAAAATATCGTGGTGTCCAACGCATTTCTTCCCGCAACTCTTGCTTGGAATGTGAATTTTCATGTCTCTCTCTTCTGTCCAATTCTTTGAGTTCTTTCCCTTAAATTCCACTAATTTTAATGGATGCATTAGCGTTTGCATGAAATAGGTTCCCCAATTTAGTCCTATTAAAATTTCGGCACCAGACAAGTGGTTCCCTAAGGCTTTGATTTTTGGCTAGGGAAAAGTGTCCAAAGTTATTAGTACTTTTCTCCTAAAGTGACTTTATAAGTGGTAAAGTCAATTAAATTTAAAAGTGACTTTATAAGTGATAAAATTACATTCTAATTTAAAAGTGACTTTATAAGTGGTGAAGTTACATTTTAATCTAAAGGTGACTTTATTAAAGTCAATGAAAAATTACAAAGTGAAAAAGTGACTATGGAAATAAAAGGCTAAGTGGGTCTTTATTTAAATAAGAGAGTTAAAAAATAGAAAGTGAAAATTAAATGCACATTTATTCTCATCTCTAGATCTAAATAAATCTCAGCCATTAGATTTTAGGGTAACCCAAAAGGTCATTTAGAGAGTAAAAGGAGAAGAGAAGTGAAAAATATCAATTCATTCTTTCATGAACATTTGAGAGAAAGAGAAGTGCTAGTAAGGAGAAAATTTCTGAGCAATGACAAAGTGAAGAAGAGCAGTAAGAAGATATTTCAATAAATCTGGGTAGCAGCATTTATTGGCACACATTCCAAGGCAAAACTGTACAATAGGAGAAAGGCACAAAATCGAGGAAGAGGGACAATAGCAAGGGCACGAATTTCGAGGTAGATGTACTTTTGAAATCCATATGGTACATACAACATATTCCGGGCACAGTTTTCGAGGCAGACCGTACAACATTTAATGTTGTTTTATTGATGGAAAATTTTTTCTTTGGCTTTTTGCTGATTGGCATGATTTTCGAGGTGGAGTTCAAGCATGAAAATCGAGATAAGTTGTAATTTGTGGTTGCTGAAATTTTTACTGTGTATTTCAGTTTCGCTGTAAAAACATTTTCAGAAATAAAGGTGGTCTCTCAAACTGGTTTCCCCCAAGAGTTGTAGGGAGTTTTTCCAGAGTCACATTGACAAAAAATCGCTGTGTTATTTTCTGTGTGTGGCTGTTATAATTTTGCTGTGTTTTATTTCTGCAATTTCAGTAGTTGTGAAATCTATAAATTTGTGCTTTTAGAAAATATTGTCATTTCGAGATTTTTGAATTTTTATCATGCTTGGATTTAAAACTAAATGCATGGAGTGATAAGTAAAACTAATAACCGGACTAGGGGTTGAAATTTCTTCATTGTATCAAAGCTTTGTTGGCTGAAAAGTGCAGTTTGGGACAACAAAGTCAAAATTACAAGCAGCTAATTTTTACACAGAAAATAGAAACCTTTACCACAAATTTGAAAATTTTAATTTGGTAGGACAATGAAACATGTCTTTGGGTTTGAGAGTGGAAGGCATGTTGAATGGGCATAACAACTATAGTGTATGGAAAGAGAGAATCCAAAGTATCTTTGAGGAAGCATAAGTTTGGGGCATCATGGTAAATACTACACAAAACCCAGTAGTAGTACCTGCTGACCCTGTATAGTTGACAGAGTTTAACAAAAAGAATGCTAAGACAAAAAGATTGATTCTGGAATGAATCAAAGATCATGTCATTCCTTATGTGAGAGGAAAGACTTATGTACATAAGAAGTGGATAGCCTTGACTAGTCTTTACTAGAGCTCAAATGAAAATAGAAAAATGGTCTTAAAGGAGAAACTGAATGCCATTAAAATGGCTAACACTGATAGTGCTACAACATACCTCACAAATATCACTTCAGTGAGAGATAAGTTGACAGTCGTAGGTGAGATCATTGCACCTACTGAGTTGGTAAGGATTGCTTTGAATGTTCTTCCCAATACTTGGGAGAATTTTGTGGATGGCATTCTTGTATGAGAAAACCTTCCCAACTGTGAGAGGTTGTGGGATGATTGCATTCAGAATGAGATCATTAAAAACCATCTTGGGGCAACCAAACAGGTGGAGGAGGATGACAATCTGGCATTGTTAGCAAGAGGAAAGAAGGGTAGAGCAAAGAAGCAAGCTTCCAATAGTGGAGATAAAGGCAAAGGTAAAGGCAAGCAACAGAACAAGGAGAAGGACTATTCCAAAGTCAAATGTTGGAATTGTCAATAGTTGGGACGCTATGCTATTGTGTGTTTGAAGAAGAAGAACAAGAAAGGGAAAGGCAAACCCATGACAGTTTCTACAGAGATAGAGAACTTCTCAGATAGCTTTGATTGGGAGTTTGGGTTCATAGCTTGTGAAGCCACTAGTGTAGGATCACCTGCCATACAGGTTTAGAGGGAGTGTGCATTCCCTACTACTAGCATAGCATATTTTAGCATTTCGTATGTTAATAGTGGTGCTTCCCGCCACATGACAAAATTCAGAGAGTACTTCTCAGAGCTTTCATACGATGATACTGATATGGATGTAGTACTTGGTGATGACAACATTGTTAGAGCAATCAGTGTGGGGACATTGACATTTGATAGGGGACCCAAACCTCCCTTGAAAGTGTCATATGTTCTATATGTGCCTGAAATGAAGAAGAACTTGATATCCGTCTCAACACTTGAGGACAGAGGGTATGATGTGTTGTTCAGGAGAGAGCAGGTGCTTATATATCCTAGGTGAACTCTAGTTTCTTCAGCTAGAGTGATTGGTGTGCCTCATACCAAGGCATACAAGTTCTCATTCCAACCCTTCATGGCATTAAGTAGAAGCACTTGCGACAGGACTGACAACAAATCTAGCAATTCAGAGTTGTGTGAGATTTTGCACCACAGGATGGGGCACATGTATCATGGGGCCTTGAGTACATTGCGGGAGATCACCACTGATGTGCCAAATTTCAATTCTGATCACCTTGGTGTATGCAGAGGATGTGTTATTGGAAAGTTTGCCAGATCCCCTTTTCCCAACAGTGACAATAGAGCGACTGGGATTCCTGACTTGACTCATACCGATGTGAGTGGTCAGATGTCTCATGTATCCTTGAGTGGCTATGTTTACTATGTTTTATTCATTGATGACCACTCCATGAAGACCTAGATTTATTTCTTGAAGACCAAGAGCGAGGTCTTCAAGCGCTTTCAAGAGTTCAAAGCTCTTGTGGAGACCCAAACAGGTAGGAAGACCAAGGTCCTCAGGTCGGAAAATGGAGGGGAGTATACCCTTGGTGAGTTTGTTGATTTTTGTGTTGAGGCAACCATTAAGAGGGAGTTCATAGTGCCTTACAACCCCCAGCAGAATGGGGTTGTGGAGAGGAAGAACAAATCCATTGTATGCGCTGACAAATCCATGCTTCATGATCAGGGGTTACCTTTATTTTTATGAGCAGAGGCCTGCAACATTGCTATTTAATTGTAGAACAGGAGTCCACATCATGCCTTGGGGAATGTGAATCTGGAGGAGGTTTTTTCTGGGAAGAAGCCTGATATTGGGCACTTTCGTATCTTTAGGTGCCTTACATATTCCTATGTCACCAAGGAGAACAGGACCAAGCTAGAGCCCACTGCAGATAAGGGCATTTTTGTGGGTTATAACGAGACCTCCAAAGCTTATCAGATTTATATTCCTCTGCAGAGGAAAGTGGTTGTCAGGCGGGATGTGAAGATCAAGGAGGAGAGAGCTTTCAGGAGTTCACAGAAGTTAGAGTATCCAAAATCACCACACCCTTAAGAGCAGCTGAGTCAGTCACAGGGATCCAATGGTTAAGGATCATGAGGTACATCGATTACAGTGTCAAGTCCATCAATGAGCAGTGGCTCTCAAAGTCAGGTGGGTGGTTCTTCGGGCTGCATGCAAGGCAGTCCATAGAGCAGTTCACAGGGTAGTCCATTAATGGACAATTCGCATGGTACTTCAACATCTACAAGAACAAATTCAGGCATGAGGTCAATTGGCATGCCTTCAAGAGTTCAGGCCTCTGATGATGATGAGGATTCTTTCACTCTGGTGGGAGAAGTATGCTCAGGGAAGAGGAAGCCTAAGTGACTTCAAGATACCTTTCCTGAGGCCACATCAGTTGCTGGGCCAAAGAGACAGGTCAGAGAGAGTAAACCACCTGAGCGGTTTTGTAGTTACATGGCATTCGTAACATGCATTCTTGACTTCGAGCCTTCTAGTTATGAGGAGGCAGCGAACCAGCAGGTCTTGAGAGAGGCCATGATGGAGGAGTATTCTTCTATTATGAAGAACGATGTTTGGGAGGTAGTGCCGAGGCTTGAAGGTAAATTAGTTGTTACTTCCAAATGGCTCTATAAGATAAAGCATGTTATAGATGAAAGCATCAGGAAGTTCAAGACACGATTTGTGGTGAAAGGGTTTTCACAAGTAGAGGGAGTTGACTATGAGGAGACCTTCACTGCAGTAGCTCGGTATACATCTATTCACTCCATTATATCGACTACAGCAGAGATAGGTTGGAAGATCCACCAGATGGATGTGAAGACCACATTTCTCAATGGCTTCATTCAGGAGGAGGTTTATATTGAGTAGTTGTAGGGTTTTGAGGTGCATGGTAAGGAGTCCCATGTATGTAGATTGAAAAAGGCACTCTATGGCCTGAAGCAAGCTCCTAGAGCTTGGTACTCTAGGATTGATACATACATGCAGCAGTTGGGTTTCACAAAGAGTGACGCTGATCCGAACCTATACTTCATTGTGGTGGGTGAGGAGCCTCTCATTATGGCGTTGTGTGTTGATGACTTGATTATCACTAGTGCAGAGAGACTCATTGAGGGCTGCAACAGAGATCTTGCTTCAAAGTGTGAGATGAAGGATATTGGTTTGATGCATTATTTTCTGGGATTGGAGGTGTGGTAGGAGGGGCATTTATTTTTGGGACAAGGGAAGTATATTGTAGATATTTTTAGCATATTTCACATGGAGGACTGTAAACCCATGTCTACACCTATGATCACTAACTGGAAGAAGCTTCACGCTTCTAATTCTGAGCTAGTGGATCCTACTCTATATAGACAGCTAATTGGTAAATTGATGTATTTGATCAACACTCGACCAGATATATGTTTTGCAATTAACACTATGAGTCAGTTCAAGAATCACACAAAATTTAAGAATCACACAACTATCATTATTTAATTTGGGTCTTATCGATCCCCTATACTTTATTACAATTTTCACTGGCCTTTATGCACTTTATTTTGATTCCATCAAAATTTTGGCAACATTAATGTTAAGTC
Source organism: Pinus taeda (assembly GCA_000404065.3). NCBI lineage: Eukaryota > Viridiplantae > Streptophyta > Pinopsida > Pinales > Pinaceae > Pinus > Pinus taeda. Next base: position 3,970 of record APFE030616419.1, on the reverse strand, counting down.
CTAAGAGGCTCTGTCTCTTTTTTGAGTAATGAAAATTCTGTTTCATATCAATTTGTTGAAAAGATAAGAGAGATTAAACACAAAAATTAACACATAAACAACACACATAAACTGTAGTTTTTTATTGATCACACAAATATGATTTTTACAATAAATTTGGTAAATGGTGTTTAAACTTTTATTAATCGGACAAATTTGATTTTTACAATAAAATGGGTGAGTATTTAAACCCTTTTTTTTGACTAACTACTCCACTAAAATAACTTAAATACACACTAAATTTAGACTTCCCTAAATATAAACTTAACTCAACTTAACTCTCAGGCTTAACTCTTCATATGCTTCAATCTTCGTGTATCACTAGACTTACTTGACTCTCACACTGAACTCTTCATGCGCTTCACTCTTCGTGTATCACTAGACTTGGATCTTGCTAGGTCTTCATGGTGGAATAATTACCTCATCATTTCTATCTGGACTATTGATCTGTGGGAACTCTACACCAATTGCATCTTCGACTTCCCTGGTAAAGCTCCTTACCTCATCATTTCTATCTGGACTGAAGTGCTGGTGGAACTGCTGTCGGAGGGCAAATGGTGCCGAATGAAAGGCGGCCTGAAGTGTTGGAATTTGTAATTTCCCCTGTGCGCAGGCCAGCAGTTGACGCGCGCGGGAAAGCACCCAGCAGGAAACCACAACTGCAAACAGAAATCGGCCGCCTGAAACCTATCGCACCAGCTCTCCGGCGATGGAATATTCCGATGAAGGGCTTCGACGCGATATGGTGCAGCCACGTGGATTGTCGTGACATCATCACCTGACATTTATCGGACGATAAATGTCGGTCAGCTCACCCCGCCCGATATGCGTCCGATTAAAAGGAATGTCCTCCGCCGTTCGATTGCCAGGAAAGGTCTCCGCTGTTTAAATTGTCCAAAGTACATAGGGGCCTGTTAAAAAATTAATGCAGCGTGGACCATACCTGATGTTAATGCAATGATATGTTTTGGTAAAGTTTTAATGTTTTTCCCTGCGGCTCGTTAATACGAAGTATGGGGGTAATATACAATGTAAGTCCTTTTATTTTATTTTATTATTTGCCCATATGAAATATTCATGCGTTGACTCCATTTGAGTCATATTGTAATTACATACGAGGGGGAGTTGCATTGGGCTTTCAGCAGCCAATAAAAAAAACCAAGGATTGTAATTCTGGGTGTCATGTGAAAACACACGGGGAGGTTGAGTTTAGTTCGCGGCAGCGAGTAAACAAAAACAGGGTCTGCAGCACCGTAAAAGTTCTGAGAATTACACACAGGGATTGTAATGTGAAAAATGTTGTATTGCATTGCACACGGGGATGAGATGAAGTGGGCTTGCAGCAGCCGTAAAAGTTCTGAGAATTACACACAGGGATTGTAATGTGAAAAATGTTGTATTGCATTGCACACGGGGATGAGATGAAGTGGGCTTGCAGCAGCCAATGGTAAACCAGGGGATTTTAATGTAAAGTGTGGAAAGCACACGGTGAATTATGTTGGGTTCGCACCAGTGAATAAAGACCATAGAATAAACATTGTAATGCAAGGGAACGCACAGGAGTGTGCATGAATATTTTTGTGGTTTGAAATGTTTAATGAGAAAATGGTAAAACGCAGCAGCAGCGTAAAAACCATTTTGTCTTGGTAATGTAAAAGGTAAAAAGAATGCACAGCAGTGCAGGAAGGAGAAGAAGTGAAAGAAGAAAAACCATGGGCAAGTATGTGAAACCATGAATTGTTTCACACAGCAGTGAAAAGGTAAATGTGTAAATCCCTGTAATTTTTGTTTTCACACAGCAGTGAATGTAAATGAAATTTTTACACACAGTGGTGTAAAATTTCAAAGGAGACAAAGTAATTTCTTTTGTAATGTTCTGGTGAATCCCTCTGAGTGAAAGAGGATGAATATGTGTCAGTAAATTCTCAGGTGAAAACAGAGTTATGGTTGAATGTTGTTTTTGGTAAATCGAATGTTGTTTTTGGTAAATCCCTCTCAGCAAAGAGGATGAATGTATATCAGTCATTTTATTTTAACGAATAGAGATCTTTTATGGTGGTGAAATACTCTGTTCTCAGTTTTTTTTAAAAAGGGTCCTCTGTGCAAAAAGATCCTGGAGCAAAGGTAACAGAGCATTGCCTCTGTGTTTTTATTTTTCTGGTTTTGGTATTTTCCCATTGCAACAAAAATACCCAACAGTGGTATCAGAGCTAGTCCAAGCTCTTTGATGGTATCAGAGCAGGCTTAGGCTCTTTGAAGTGTCAAAGAAGTTGAAGGAAAGACCCTTGTTGCAGCAGCAGTAAAGCTTCTCGAGCTGTGTGAAGTTTTAGCCAAAAGGGATTCAGGTATTTCTCAAGTTTTTGAGTTGCTGTTGAAGAAACAGTGAGTCATTTTAAAAACACAGTCAGGGATTTTAAAAATAGTTAAGAATGGCAAGGTCAAAGAAGAAAGTGTCCAAATCCCCTAAGGTTGCGTCTCCCTCCTCTACTAAAATAGAAAACAATCAATTTTTAAACTTTCTATTTGAGGCTCCAAGGTTCAATGGAAACTTTGATATGTGGGAAATAACAATGAGGACTTTCCTACAGTCTGAAGGGATTGAAATATGGGAGTCAGTGATTGATGATAGCAAGATGGATGGAGAATCCAAGGAGTACAATGCAAAAGCAGCAAAGACAATCTTGGATGGGCTGCCTGATTCTGTAAAGAAGAATCTAGGAAAATATTCATCAGCAGAGGATATATGGGACAGACTGCATGAGCTTCATGCAAAGGGAGCACTGACCATGACCATGAATCAAGAAGAAAATTCTGAACCCATCATAGAAGCTGAAAATGAGAA
>APFE030616412.1:3100-35275 GCA_000404065.3 Pinus taeda | reverse complement strand
TTTTTCATTTTGATCTCATCATCTTCTTGTGGTTCATGTATAGGAAAAGGAAAAGTTGACTCTTCTTCATCTCTATGTCCTTGATGTGGTACTGATCCATCTCCTTCCTCAGCCATTTTAATAGGTTTCTCTGTATGAGAGTCACTTGTTTCAAAGAGGCGATTAAGGAAAGAGTGTTCAGTCACTGTGCTACTTTCTCCTTGTGTGGAAGACCTAGGAAAGTCCCTCTTCTGTGATTTGTGTGTTAATAAAGTTTTCCTTTCGATGAGAGTAAGTCTCTGTCCTGATTTTTGTTTATCCTCTAATGCTTGGATGATGTTCTCCTCAGTTGGTGTTGAATTCTTTACAGAGTCTGCTACTGATGATGATGGGTTAGTTTTTGAATGGTGGGGGTTTTTTATGAATCTACCCTGACTATCTCTTAACCTAGGCATAAATGAACATGATTTTAACTGTGTTTTTGTTTATTTTTGTCTATTGATTTTTATTTTTCTTTAAAAAAAAAAATCCTATAAGTACGCCTCCCCGGCAACGGCGCCAAAATGTAGTGTCCTATCTAGGGTGCTAGACTGGGCTATATTTATTATCGACCAGGGTGCGTAGCCTTAGAGGCGTGTGCCTAAAATATATAGACATAAAGGATCTAATCTAAGTCTAATTTTCTTAATTACAACGCTATGATTCGATTAAATATCAAACTAAATCACCCTATGTATCACTATCAACTAAGATTCAATTCATAAAATGCTGTGTATCACTGTAATTAAAGATTTTGGTCTCCTTACATAGAAATCATACATGAAACCTCTGTTCAGTGGCTACTCAATATTCATTAACATTCATTAACAGTCATGCAAGATGAAATCGTAAGCATAAAGTTCATGACAATGCTTTACAAGATAACACTGGATCGAATCCCTTACAGGATATGATTCACGATCCACGTGATAATCTATTCAAGCGCATGCATAAACATATAAACAAGCACATTCATAAATATATAAACATAAACATGAATCGATTTAATCACTGCACATATCAATATCAAATACCCTGACTGTAAATGCAATAAAATAACAACAGTATACCATGTATGCAGGGCCCGTCCGCGTTCTTGGTATACTGGGCTTGTTATCCAACGATCACCAAATCAAAACAACGCAACCGTGATTGTAATGCAAGTCTGTTTGTATTAAAACCGGAACTCTGTTCGTGAAGAAACAATAATGATAAAAACGTAACTAACCATACAACCGGTTCAGAACTTATATTTACATATGGTTTTACATCCCTTGAAAACTGATGTACATTCATGAGCGGCTGTTGCCGCTTTTACCAAAACACGCTTTTGAAAATGTTTCTATCCTAGCTGACATATAAAAAGAGGAAAGAAACTAAAATCGATTTGGACTGTGTGTTGTTGCTGCCTTTGTCGCCAACATGCCATAGTTGACCGGTCGTTGACCGCACATGTAGGAGGGTTGATTCCGCTGCGGGATAGGTGCTCGTCCATGCTTGGACATTCCGCTTTTCATCCATACCCTTCGCTCTGGCCTGGCTATCATGCCACATGTCAAACAATAAGCCATTTACAGGATGTTGGAACTTCCTGTAGTCATTTTGCCCAAAAACTCCTAATTCATTAACACAAAACCCTTAAATCAATTTAAATGCAATTTAATAACTATAAGACTATTAATTAATCAATTTCCAAGGGATCTGAGAGATAAATGATGAAAAGAGGTAGGCAAATTTCATGTTTTGGGAGGGAAAAAGGGGTCATGGAATGGTACCAACACCAATCAAGCTCCATTAGGTGGTGAATTAAAGAAAGATACACCGTTGGTTAAAACTTCAGCATATCGCCACCCACATCACCTCGCAAGAAAACAACCAACAAGATGGCAACAAATCAGTAACAAGGACAACAACCCCCGCATGACAAATAGAGAGGGGCGATGATCTACCCACAACACAACAACCAAAAGAGCCACCAGGGTCAACTTCCATCTCAAGCGAGCGAGGCACCAGCTAAATCGAGGGTTCACCTTTCTCTTGGATGGCTAGATGCACATGCATGGTACCCATGGACTACTCTTTTGAGTAGATCTTATTATTTGTGTTCTTCTTATGTTTCATGGACGAAACATGTTTAAGCGAGGTGGAATGTAGTATACCTAGGGGGGATAGTATGGGGTACAGAGGGAGGTACCCAAGGGAATAATGTAATAATGGGATGGGCCATAGTAATAAATAAAGTGGTTAAACTGTATCATGTAAGGGACCACAAGTAGTTAACAATAATGTAATAAGCCCATGGTCTTAGATAGATGGTATTGAGGGAACCATGGTAATGACCCATGGTATTGTATGTATGAGGTCTATATAGAGGCTAGAGAATTCTCATTGAGAGATCTCACGGATTATTGTATGAACATGCATATGGCTTGTGGAGTGTTCTCCTTCCTTAAGGATTGAGTGTATGGTGTTGCACTACCTTAAGGGTTTGATCAATAAAGAAACATTGCTATCTATATTTAGATCTTGATATTTCTCACGTATATTTCTATTATCTTATACTTTTAGATCAGATCTATAAAATTACAGCGGCACCACACTTGTGCCTTAACTCACCACCCAATGACCCTGCAACCAAGGTACTGTGAAAGAACCTCGGAAAGCTAGCTTTATTAACTACCATCTTGCGAAGGAACCTCGAGGAGCTGGCCTTCTCAACTACCATCTTAATACTTTAACGATTCATACCAGCACAATACAACACCGACCTATTGCAATCATTCAAGGGATGTGACATGAAGGGTTGTTTTGGTTTATGCATATTCAGCCTTGTTCTAATAACACCCTCGTGTTGGCCTAACCATCCGCCATATGGTTATTGACACGCAACACGTGGAACAAAAAAACCTTTTCAATTTTTTTTTAGCAAATAAATAATCCTTACCATGATTAAGAAGGTTTCATCATCTAAGAGAATGATGGTCTGGAGGAGCTATACACATTTTTGGATGATCATCATGGAACCTACAATTATGGACAGAGTTTTGATACCAATAGCCAAACTTATTTTCAAACCCTGCTTAAGGGAAAGGGCTTCCGCTTGATTATTTGTCGTAATGCCAAGATCCCATGTATACTTTAATTATATTTTTTCTTCGAGGTTAATGATTACCCCTCCTGCTCCAGCCTCCCCAAATGTCTCCACTTTTAGAAAGGGGTATTGCTAGACTAGTTGTCTAGTTTGTTAGGAATCCTTGCTGAATGATGTTGTTGAATATTTCCATGATGTGCGATGCAAGAGTGTTCATTCCCCATTTTAGATACTCTGCTTGAATTTCAACCAAGTTCTTTGCCTTTCCCTTTTTTAGCTTCTTAATTCCCATCTCCACCTCCTGTAACGTGAAAAGATCTGTAGTTGCCTTGATCTTGGGGGGAGGCTCAACCTTCGATTCTTTCTCATTGAGTTGTCTTGTATAGTCAAACCATTGATTGAATGTAATATTATTTTTGATTTGCTCCCTCCTTGGTTGAAGTTCCTGCCATAAAAGCTTTGGGTTATTCTTGCCTAGATACATTAACTTTTCTTGCCTTGTTTGCTTAAACTCATCTTTTTTCCTTTTTAAGATCTATTTATATAACTTTACATTCATCTTCTTCTTACCTGCCTTTTTCAAGGTTCTCCTTTCCATTTTGCATTCCTTGTCAAACCAAGCATTTACAAGAAAACAATTTGATTATGATATCTTATTTTTGCTTTTTTTTTTGCACTTCTCAAGTGCACTTTGAATTATATTTGTTAACTCATGATTGTTGAAGCTTTCAAAACCAAATTTATCCTTCTAAACTAATCTCTCTAACATTATCTTGAAGATGGTACAATTTTCTTATGTTAGAAGAATTTTTCCCCTTTATAGTGATTGTAGAGAACACTCAGTTTTCCTCCTATGTTGCTTTCTTCTAGCCATGATAACTTTATATAAATTGGGTTATGGTTTGATTTTAAGTCCCAAACATGCTGTCCAATCTTAACTTCATATATCTTTTCTATTCAGCTTTGTGAACAAATCACATAGTCAACACACTTGCCCCATTGTATGCGTTACAAGTGAAGTTCCTGGACCTTTTCCGTCTATCTAGACCATTGCAAATAATTACGTCAAAAGCACCACACAACGTAAGCAACTCCTATCCAAAATGATTGCTAACTTTGTCATTTTCTCATCATCTCAGCCATTAGGGATTCTCCTCTCTAGTGAACCAAATAGGGTTGTGATCCTCTTTGCAATAAAGAATAATAACTTGTTGACTTTTTGTTCTACCATTTAAATCTCCCACTAAAGAACTTCTCCCTGCAAAGAATACATGACAATATCTTACTTTAAAGTTGCATATGGATCGTTGTTGTCTAGCCCCTTATTTTTGTAAGTTTTTTGAGACTTGAGGGGAAAAATAACACGTCGCAATTTTAATGTGATTCTCATTCTCTACTATTTTGAACCATAAATAATGTTTATTTGCATCTTCTTTCATTAACTGAATGTGACAACCTTCTTTTTATTTCACTAAAACTAGTATTCCTCCATACCCTTTGCCATTTTTTGTTGCCTTGTTCCAAACTGCTAACTTCAAATAACCATCAAACATAGGAGTTTTGCAACCATCATATTCATGAGTTTACGCGAGACAAATTATGTCTCTACCTTTCGCAATAAGCCCTAACCCAAGTCCCCTCCTCTAAGGTTGACCTCTACAATTCCAACAAACTAAGTTAGGTAGACCTGGGTAGGATTCAACTACTACGCGCTCTGACACATAAGACTCAAATTTGAGTCTTCACCTGTTTTCATCCATGTTGATCTTGTGTTTTCCTCCCTATTATAGAATTCTCTGTTTTTTCTTTACTGTCAACTTGTTGCCTTGTTTTTCCATGGGGCCCAAACACTACAATAATTGCTTTACCATTGTACAACCATGCCCTTTTCCCTTCATTTCTTACTACTATAATTTTCTCCACTTCTTCCCTTCTCTCCACTTATTGTTTGTTGGTTAAATCTTCATCTAGGAAGAAGTGTGAACCTTTCAAGAGTTCTTTTTGGTTAAGAGATGGTGTTTGTCTTGCATGCTTTCCATGATGACTTTTATGGGTCGATGCCTCTCTTCACATATATTTCCCACTCTCCTTGCTTGGAAAATTTCCCCTTTCCAATGTAGTTTCTCTTTCATAAAGTCCCTTGTTAAATTAAGAGTGCTCTCTTTCTTCCCATATTCTCTTATTCCCTTGATAATGAATTTTGTTTCCCTATCCATTATTACTATGTGTTCTCTTTCCTATGCTCTACAAGCACTTACATCTTCTTCTTCCCCTGTCCTTATGTAACCATTAGCGTCCTCACTGTCTAGCTTTGATTTCTTTTGGATTGTCTTTCCTATTGTTCTTTTTTTGTCTTCTATTTCGAAAGGTATGCTTGTTGAGATACTTGTGTATCTACTAGAGTTACTTTAGAAATTATCACATCCTTGTTCTTTGCTATTGATTCTTTCATGGATTGCCGCACTATCTTCATGCTTTGCCACTCTTGTTTTCATTTCTCTAGATCCTCTTGTAACATTGTTACATGTTCTTTTAGAATTCCATTACCTTCCATTAAACATCGATTGGCAAAAATGATCTCTGAAATTTCGCGGTCCCTTTCCTGCTCTCTGGCTTCCATAATTTCCAACCTTTTCGTGGCCTTCATCAATTCTTGGACATATAGATCTAATTACCAAGTAAGAGGTGCAGATGTGGGACTGTAAATGGTTGACTCTTCTTTATATTTGCTGCTCTCTCCTTTTTTTTTTTTTTTGTATGGAATTTTTTTCTTCTTCTTTGTTCCCATTTAAAGCGAGCAAGCCTACGTCTTAAAATGCCTCAATATTGCTTTGTATTTACCCAAATCCACTTCCCTATTTTGTCTTTCGAAGCAATTTTGACTTGACCCAGATTTTATTTCCACAAAACCCTAGGTTTCCTTGCTGTTTTTAACATTTACTATTGATTTGATTTCCATTTTAAGATGAGGCCACACACTAAATATCCTTAAGCTGAAGAAAACCCTTTTTTTCCACTTTATTGGTTTCAAACTGGAGATGTGTAACAAAAAGAGGAAACCCTAAATGTTAATTCTAGAGGTTCTTGTAGGGTCGTGCCACTAGATCTTCAACGACCACGTCCCCCCTCACTTTGCAGCCTCGTCCTGGAGCCAAAATTGCAAGTATTTCCTCTTAATATTCAACTTAGCTAAGACACATGCATTCACCCTAACAATCTGCTAATGATGCCATGTAAGATATTGTGCAATGTTAGTTAATTACGCTGAAAGGTGTTTTCTCTGTAGGGTTGGAGTGAGGAAACATTGTTCACCCCAACTAATCACAACGTTACATTTTCGTCCTCCTTTGTGCACTCAAAATGTGACACGTTGCTTCTCTGTCACCATTTGCTAACTAAGTCGCGACTTTGTCATCCTAGAGTCATTCACACATAGGTCGGGCTAAAGCATAACTACTTGAAGAAATTGTGAAGAGGACTTGGGTGGAATGTTCAAACATCATTGTTGCCTTAATTATTTCACCATGGAAGGACCTGTACCGCCTCACTATTGTTTCTCAAAATTCAACATTTAAGAGTGTGAAATAAGCTTTTGCAATGAGGTTGTAACTTGTGGAAACTTGTGTGGATGGATTTGCACATAGAAGTGTGGATTGAATTTTATGATATGGACTAAAGAACCATGCTCTGAGTGTTGGCCATCACTAGATCTAAAATTTTCATGTCAATCTTGGATTTAGTGCTACATGATGGAGTGTTGTTATTCAAGGAGCAAAATATCACTACAGGAAGAACACATTAGAAGAGATTTAAATTGTTGGAGTTGTTTCTTTGGAGCGAGGTTTTCCAGTGGACTTTAGGGGATCTAGGAATCTGTTGATCAAATTGCGAGACCTTATGATCCAGGAAAACCTGATTAGGAAGTTTTGATGCACCGCCCAAATATTCCCACAAGATTGATTGACCATGTAGTCACACACAAGAACTATTACCTCATTCCTTCCATCATGCTCAGTTATCAGGTCCCGATGACGCAAGATGTTCCTATGACGGGCATGCTTCAAATATTAGATCTCGTGCATCAGATTGCGATATCCATTATTGTCCATGCAATTATTTGCTAGTTTTAAGCACATGGCCGCAAAGGATTTTGTCTAGTCCCGGAATAACTGCCCTGTACACCATCTCAGATGTGCTAGACTCGATGACATAATCATTACTGAAGTTCTTAGTAGCTTCTACCATATCTCTATATTTTATTATACCTCGCCATCTTTTGAATTAATACATGTGGTCATAACATCCTCATTTTTATGTCGTTCCTTCCTCAACCTTGATATTTTTATCACGTACATCAACGCAAAGGTTGAAAATGGTTATGCTCCCAAAACAAGAGATGGTAATCCTTGCCATTGTTATCGAGTCCATTTTTCTCTTTTTACGTGCAACTTCTACATCAGAACAATTCTTTGTTGTCAAAGGTCCACAAAGGCCTAGATTCCCCTCAAATGCATTATGAGAACCTTGTAAAAATGCCCTCAATGAAGGAATGCTCCTTGTGAATTTGTTGAAAGAGAAATTGAAATTATCTAGGCTGCTCATTTCTAGGAAAGTCTAAGGAATTTGAATGAAGAACTGGTTATGGGAGACGTCTAAGGATTCAAGGAACGTCAAGCTTCCTATATTAAGAGGAAGAGGTCTTGAAGAATTGTTCCAAGTTAGATCTAACCCATATATGATATTTTCTGCAAGCTTTCCCAATTCCATAGGATTGGTCATGCTTAGTTTATTTCTCGCTAGGTATAGTTCGCCTAATAGTCCGCAATTCCCCAATGAACGAGGGATCCTTCCTTTTTTTTTTCACATACTGGTTCACGGATACCCGGGTCAATGGGTAGCCGCTATGTCCAGGGTTGTTTAACACTGAGTGGACGCCACCTGAAGGGCATCAACACCCCTCAGCCTATTTACTGACCTAACCCCAAGAGCTTTCGGGATTCGACCCTGTGACCTCCCATTGGCAAGGCACTTGATTTGATCGATTGAGCTAACTCTTGGGGCTTACGAGGGATCCTTCCTATCAATGCGTTTACACTCAAATTTAATTTCTCCAACATCTGAAGGTGACCAACAACTGCTAGTATGCTTTCTTCTAACGAGTTTCCACTAATTTTTAAAACCTCCAAATTAATTAAATTTTCTATTTTTTGAGGAATTGTTCGAGTGAGAATATTTAGGCTTAGATCCAACATTCCCAATTTTCTCAACACCTATTTCAATAGGAATGATGCACAAATTATTATCCATGAGCAGAAGATTAGTAAGGTTCTCCATATGGCCTATGGAATAGGGTATACCTCCATGGATTTTGTTACGAGAAATATCAAGGTAATTAAATGGGGAGAGCATAGAAATATTACATGGTATGAAGCCCATGAAGAGGTTATTTTGTAGCCGGGTGCGTTGTAGTGAGATGCTTTCTTATAGAAGGCTGGTGATGTTCCCTTCCAACTGATTTTCGTAGATGGAAAGATAGTTCAATGACCTATTGTTGTATAACCCCGAAGGAATGGATCCATTCAATCTACTGGAAAAAGATTGGAGATCCTCTCAATAGTTTTTATTTTTTATTTTATTTATTTATATTTATATTTTTAATTTTATTTGATATATATATACTGGACTCTTGTGGATCGAATCGTGAGACCGTATGGTGATCTCGAGGTTTTACAAACCAAGATCTGGAGGGCTACATTCTATGGTGAGCCAAATCTGTGTTTGATTTCACTTATTGAGTGTAATCTTCTAAGAAAAAGTTGTTTGTCTCGTTACTTGGTAGAATCAAGAAGATTTAAGAATTGAGTAGCTAGTGGTCTTGGACTGTGAAACTTGATGCTATTAATTCTTGTAATGTGTTTTTCAACCAATTTGTGAGCCCTCCATTTGTGTTTGCAGTTCGATGTGGTGAGCAAGTAATCTTGTCTAGGAGAGGATAGTTCGAACTATTCCATTACAACAAGGAATCTTTAGAAGCGTTGTTGAAGTGCACTGAGGAATCTCTAGCAAATCGATCGTGGAATGAATCCACATCGTGTTTGTTGTACATACCCGCATGGAAGATCCTACAATTAAATCATTAAAAAATACTATTGGTTTCCCATAATGCAAGAGCTTAAGCATATTTTGGGTCATGTCCAACAGGTGATTTTTTTTCTTCACAAAATCCCATGAATCTGAAACTTTTGTAGATTAGTTAGTCAAGCGAGAGAGAGATCGAGGGAGCATAACAATGGCAAGAGGATCTAGAATTTGCGCAAAAGACATAGCGGTGGAAGTATGGCTGTGTTTTCATGCTCACCATTAGAACTGAAGAATTCCCTATTAGATATTAGACTCTGGCAAACCCGAGATGAGATATTAGACTTTGAGCAAGGAATTTGATAGTGTTAGCTCTCCTCAACTCAACAAAAGGGTAGTTGCATTTCTTTCAGAATCTTTAACTTCTCTTCCCTAATACTTGAACGAGTTAGAACATTTCTCACAATGTTGTTTGTCCCTAATCTCTACTAAACTCGTATGTCTCTTTGCCACAATCCTAGTATTGAATCTAAGCAAGCGTAAATTGTTGGGGCCTCTGGATTGAAAGTTCATGGCCATGGCAATTTATGTGAACATATAGCGGAAACAAGTTCATGGTGGGTTGTGTGAACACATAGTGGAAACACGTTATGGAGACGAAAAACCTTTTTTGTGAACAGGTAGTGGAAAGACGTTGTGGAGACAAGAAACTTATGGGAGGGGGTTTGCAGACTATTATTGGCTGGCGACAAAAATATTACCATGGTCGCCATGTAATGGCCACGCGTGTTGGATTAGCCATCATAAACTTCACAATTTAGGCCTGAGTGGAAGATTGAATTAATATAAAAAATTACATTCTATTTTCATTTATAAGCATGTACTTCTTTGTTAAAGTATTAACTCTAGTAGGATTGTACTTGTATATCTCCATTAGTAGGATTGTATTTGTATATCTCCATTGAGCGACAAAATACTCCATGAGCCATTGGTTGGCTTGTGGCTGACTCACAAGGTATGCCCCTCATGGATTACACAGTTGTTATAACTGGAAGTTAAATTATATTTTTTCTCTAGTTTATTAGAAAACATTGCTTTATCCCTCATTAAACTTTTTAACTACAAAACTTCATAGAAAACAAATAAATTCGAAATTTTGTTTAACAGTCAAATCTTTGATCATATTATAATTTTTTATTATTTGACATGCAATCATGAGATCTGCATGTCTAGATTTTATTTGCCATTTCAATTGCCCATGGCCCATTTATGGTACAATATTAAGTTTCTTAGTTTATAAAGTGTAGTGTAAATATTAGAAATTAGAAATCTTATTTATTTATATTATTTTATGAATTTTAATAAAAATGTTATATATAGCGTACTGTAATTAATAGATGAAATGAGGTTTTAGTGAACATTTTTTCTCTAGTTAATTTTGTTCAAAATCTTATGGAGATTTTTTAAAATCACAAGTTATTTAATTTATAAAGATTGAGGGCCTCAAATATTTTTTAGGGTGTTGGATATATTTATAGATTCAAATGTGTATTCTAGATAATAATAAAACACAATCTTACTAAAATTTGCACTATTAACTATTTTGTCTTTTATTTATATTAATTCGGTTGAGAGTATGTTTAAAAAGTAATATATTAATTCGGTTGAGAGTATGTTTAAAAAGTAACTATGTTTGGTTAAGAACTTTTATTTTTTTGAGGGAATGAAACATGTTAAAGGTTGAAGGCTCAAATGCACATGGCTATGAGTTCACTTTCATTAATGGCTACCTCTTTTGCTAATTTGAAAACTAAATTGTTATAAGTTTTCCCATTATATAAAAACCTATATATATTTTAAAATTACATAATTTAGATATATGGAAAATTTTGAACTTATATTATACATTAAAATTATCCATTCAATGCATTTTTAATAATGAAGTGTTATATTTTTCTCGAATATAAAAATAAATTAAAAATTATCTTTATATACTTTATAAGATTTTGAATATAGGAAAATAAACTTAAAAACTACGAAATGTATTTTACACTTTCAATTTTGTAAAGAGAAGGTGCTAAGCTCCAAGTTCCTTGGTACTCGAGATCTAAAATAAACTTTGGTTATTTTTTTCTTAATTGAATGTTATCATTTTTTTAAAATAGTAAAAAAACCTATAATAACTTAGTTATTAAAAACAATAATTAAGACAATTATTATTAGCTACAATTGCAATTATAAATTAACTCATCACTATTTTTCAAGAATAAATTATATTTTTTATAAATATAAATTATACCACTCCTCTTATCCTCATTTACACCTCTCAATAAAGTTGTGCTATTAACTTATTATAACCAACATTCCTCAATCATATAATCATAATGCAAGTTGAAAACATTATTTAATTTCATAATGCAACATTACTTAATTACATAATCATAATGCAACATTACTTAATTACATAATCATAATGCAAGTTAAAAATATTTGCGTAGTCTAAGGAGGCGGAGGAGTTGCCTCGAAAGTTATAGAAATTCTGGTTATATTTAGAGAAAATCCGGCAAGGATTTTTGTAAAACCAAGTTCTTGTTGTTAAACTTTAATATTTTAACTGTTCTAGATGTTTTTGATGGCGCTGAATCCATTTCCACCATTAAATTTTTTTGCCTAAATTCCAACCACTTTTGTTAGTCCAAACAATTCCTCCACCCCATTAAACGAGTCCGAAAAAATTATTAAACTTCATACTTTGGCCCTTAAAAATGATGCAAAATCCTTCTTAAGCTTCCACCACATCGTAACTTTTTTAGTTTTGATGAATGGTGAGTCGTGTCATTCGAAATTTGATGATAAATTGCATGGTCTTTTAAGCCACGTGGTAAAAAAAAGCCATAACGGCAATATTTTAAAAATGACTTTGAAAAAAACAAACATGATCAGCCGCGCGCTTCATTCTTCATTCAGTGTGTGTTGAATTTGGAGGGAGGGTTTGGCCGCAGAGGTTTCGGCTGAACCTGATGCGATGTGATGCCCAGAGAGCAGAGGCTTTCGTTGGTTGCGTATGGGCGAGCAGAGTGTGGTTTTGCATGTGTTTTTCGGTTTTTGGTGGGTTGTTTTAGTTGTTTTTTTTGGGTGGGTTGCGACCATTCTCTGGTTGTAACTTCTTGTTGCTGCCATAGATTTTGAATTTTTTTTGGTTCTGCCTTTTTTAAAATAATTTTTGCTGTTCTGCTGCATTTTATTTTAAGCATGGCCATGCTATTTGTGGGTTTGATATATTGTTTTTCTTTTCTGTTTGATTACCAATTTGTCCATGGTTTTATTCCTTTGAATTTAATGGATGTGAAAATGAAGGCGGCCCAAAATAGCCCAGCAGGCACAGGTGAAGGTAAGTATGCATATGTTCATTTATTTCCTTTTCGTGAATTTGTGAATTGTGGTAGCTGACATCAAATCTTGTCTGATGTGCTATAATTGTAGGATCTAGCCGACCTTATGAAATCCAGCCAGAGTAGACGAGTGAGATGGAGAAATAGCAATTGCGATGGCAAGGAAAGCAAATTATCTCTGGTGGCACCTCTTACCTAACGCCAGTGGGAAACTAGTAATGAAGCTTACATGTGTTAAGGTATGAAACGGTACACAAGCCCTGCATGAAAATCACTGTATATAATTATTATTATTGAAACCAGTGGATGGGGATTCTCAGAACTGATGGAACAGGGGCTTAAACAGAATCAGACGGTAAGAGTGGAGGAGCGAGATGGAGGCCCCTCTTAACTAACGCAAGTGGGAAGCTAGTAATGAAGCTTACAGGTGTTAAGGTATGAAACTGTATACTAGTCTTCCATGAAAATCACTGTGTATTATTATAGCTTAAATTTGTAGATGTGTATTCTCAGAATTGGTGGAACAGGGGCTTAAACAGTGTCAGACGTGCTGGGGAATGGCCGTGATCTATTATGGATGATGCTGGAAGCTGCTTTAACGGACCCAAACTGGAACACCTAGTTCGCAAGTTCAAAGGAGACGGCGAAACCATATACAATTCGCGGCCTCAAGGTCCCAGTACGAAAGTTAGGAACACAATTTCGAGACGGGAAGCGGAGAGAGTTGATGATTATCAGGGCCAGGGTTTGTCCTTGTCTACCGTGAGCTATGAGAAGTTTGAGGGCGCGCAAACCCTAGAAGAGCACCAAAAGATATACGAAACCTGGAAATAATGTTCTGCATTCTTAAAATAATTTTTGTTGTTCTTCTGCATTTTAAGCACAGCCTTGTCTTTCTTTTCTGTTTGTTAACCATTTTTTTCATAGATTTGAGTTTAATGGATGCGAAGAAGGCTGCCCAAAATAGCCCAGCTGGCACAGGTGAAGGTAGGTATGCTTAGGTTAATTTATTTAATTTTAATTTTTGGTGAATTTGTGAACTGTGGTTGTTGACATCAAATCTTTGTTCGATGTGCTATAATTGCAGGATGTGGCCGACCTGGTGAAATTCGGTTAGCGTGAAGGAGTAGTGACATGGAGAATAGGTTAGGGTACTCAGATTCTTTGGCTTCCATGGTGAAGCAGGACTGCAACTGCGATGACCAGGAAAGAAATATTATCATATTTGAAGACACCTTTTACCTAACGCCATTGGAAAACTACTAACGAAGCTTGCGTGTGCCAATGTACGAAACGTTATACAAGCCTACATGAAAATAATTGTATATTATTATTTAAACTTGTGGTTAATCATGATAATGGTGAACAGGCGGCCATCGCTATGTCATTCAGAATGATGGCGCACACAAATACTTCGTTCTCCAACTATTTTGGATCAGTGGAGGTGGTGGAAATTTTCGGACACCCAATCGTTCGTAGATGTAGTGGGGGGCAGGGGAAGGCGAAGGAGGAGGTATTTTGCTTCAATTTAATTCCTATTCCGTGACATTTATATAATTTGTGTTTTCATATATGCTATTTATTTATATCATTTGTGTTTCGGATATGCTATTGGATGGAGCAATTCTTGCCTAATCCTCCATTGACCCAAGAGCTATATATTTTTCTTTAATCACATTTTTCATAAAGCCTTCAATCCTTGTCAAATAGACTTTTTGTTGCTAAAGGTTTTTCTTCTACCCTCCTCTTAGTTTCACAAGTTTTTTTTCTCTCAAGCAATGATATTCCTAATTCCTTCCATTTCTCTTTTTCTTGTCTACAATAAGTTAAATAACTTCTATTATTTTTTCCCAACATTGCTTTTTGACCACACATGAATTAGTCATCCTTCCTTCAATCTTTTATAGAGCTAATTCCAATCCTTAAATCTATAGTTAGTGGGTTTGAGGAAAAACTTTAGATATTTTAACCTTGCATCAATATTTGAGCAAATTGCCTCTCTAAACCTTCCTCTAGGCCATTGAAGGACACTCAGGGTTTATGAACATTCGCCTACATCCAATTTTCCTTATTGTATTTCGCCTACATCCATTTTTCCTTATTGTATAACTCAAGGATCTTTTTATACTTTTCTACTTCCCTAATTGTTCCCATGCCAAACAAAACTACATCACCCACAAATAGTAAATAGGATAAATAAATTATTTTCTCATTTTAACGCCCTTTATAGCACCTTCCCTTTTAGATGCATTGACCATTTTGATTAAACCTTCTGCAACCAACAAGAATAAGAAAGGACACACAGGGCATCTCTGTATTAGACTCCTATTAGTAAAGAAGAAATTGGACGTTGATCCATTAATTGATATGACAAAGGAAGTAGAGAAACCCCATAATCTAATTTACTACTTAAGATCTCATCCCAATTTGAATCAAAGTAATCCCATTCTCTAACTAGCTCTTCTTATTATAAGACTTAGCTAAGTTTAATCTCATCATCATAGTTGATTTTTTTGACTTTTATTATATGTAGTCCTTGTGCTATTCTCACCACATCATCATTTTTCCAATTGTGAAGAAAGCCAAACAACTCTTCTAAGATGAGGTTAGGGAAAATATTTTCAAGCCTATTTGCTGAAGTTATTGTGGAAATGTTGCATAAAGAATTGCATGGTGAGATAGGGCCATAAGCATCAAAGTTTTATGGATCATTTTGCCTTGGAATTAGAACTATAATTGTGTCATTTAGTGCACCCAATAGTTAATGAAAAAGTTTAGATTCTTTTATCGCTCTTAGCAACTCCTCTTTTAGTAAGTCATAGAAAGAAGAATAAAATTCCATTTTCCAAATATGGAATTGGAGTATTTTCCATCTTAGAAAATTGTAAAACTGATTTGAGTCCTTCTTTGGTCACTTTAGCTTCAAATTTCTCATTTTGTTGTCCTTAATTCTCTTTAATGTTTGTCTTAGGATATCCTTGGAATAAAATTTTGAAGTTCCTTACTATTTATGCTATCTTTGATAATTTTCTTAGCTCCCTCCCATCTTTATTACTTATCTTCCATTTATTTTGATGTTTTACATAGTTTTGGAAGAATATAGTACTGTTGTTGCCCTCTACAAGCCAAGTATCCTTATTCTTCATTATCTACCTTACTTCTTATCGTCACAATAGCTTTATTTTTATTCCTTCTCACGTTTTAGATTAGCATTCTTCTTTTCTATAATGATTCCTTCCTTATCTGTTTCAAACAATTTCTTGATAGGTTCTTTGGTCTCAATTAGCTTTTGTTTAACACTCTAGGGCTTTTTCTTTGCCCACTATGCTATTATTTTTTAAAATTCCATTAAATTTATCGTAGATTAATAAATAACTGTCTCCTTTGTATTAGGCTCATATTTCTTCCAATTTTGAGTGATTCTTGGAACTTCTTTTGACAAATTATGGTTAAATTTGAAGGGCCTTGGGGTTTCTTCTCATCCTTTTCTAACTGTAGCAATATGGCTAAATGATCTAAAGATCTCCCTACCCTTAACCATGACTTAAGTCTTTCCACATCCTCCAAATCCTTTTCTGTTACCAAAACCCTATCTAATCTCCTTGATGCCCCCTCCCTTCCTTTTTTAAAGATCCCATGTTGGAACTCGACTAATAGGTTTCACATTGTAGAGCCCTAAATCTTTAAGCCTCCAAGATAGATAATCTATCAATGGGTCTTGTTTGGGATTCCTTTGTCCCTGCGCGCGCACACACAAAAGACTTCTCCAACCTTCATTGCCAGATTTAGATCACTCCCTATGATGACAACTTTGACCATTATCTAAACTCTAAAATTGTCCTAGAACACCCTTCTATCTCCACATGGGCCATAAAGATAGATGAAGGAAAACATTTTCCCCAATTCCTTGAACCTTAGTTGACTTTGGATACCTATAGGTATGGATGATGTATTACTAAGTTCCATAAAGCTATTCACTTCTTTTAATAGAGGTTTCCCAAATCTTAACCTTGTGAACTTTTAGCCTTATGGTTGTTATAAAATATAGAACAAAACAACAATGGGAATTGAGCAATATTTATAATCCTTAACGACCTACTATTATAGGTAGTTCACATTCATTCAAACAGTAGTGTGCTAGGCACCTTGTTATAGCTAGGCTGTACCCTATGCAATTTTTATGCTTTGATGCAAGCGGTTGAGGGTGCTACTCTGTAGTTTGGATTGGCCATTACCTCTATACAACAAGCCTTGACTCCAAAAGTGTTAGTGATGCATCACTAGATAAATCCTTTTGACAATTTCCAATTTGCTAGTTGCTTATCATGTTTGAAAGCTGTGTATATAATTGTTTTTGTATGTTATTTGAAGGTTGAAAGGTATGCAATAGGATAGCTACCACTTTCCTATGGATCTTTTGGTTTATTTCTTCATCTGTTACATTCTTTGTTATACCACTTGTTTGTGAAATTTCAACATGATGTGCAGTTATTTTCTATCATGCTTGTGCTCTTGTTCTGAAAGTCACAATACCCCTAATCCTAGTGTAAGGGGCCCATTGAACTTCATCCCAAGGATCCTCCACTAATAATAATCAAGTCATCTCCGGCTACATTAACAATTGTTTGTACCAAAATACAATCATTGATTGATGAAAAGGACACATGGCTCCAAACTAGCTGCTTAATGTCCAATGTCAATGTGTCATTTTGTTATGATGCGAAACTTTGAAAATGTAGATTTATGATGACAAATTTGAAACTAATTTCATTGCACCAAGACGCAGGATTTCTCTATGATAGATAAGCAACGAAGTAAAAGAAACACAAAGATAGAGAACACAATCACTTAATAACATTATTTTTCTAGGGAACCCAATTGGGAAAACCCTCTTCTTGTAGTAGATTTTATTGAGATTTATGAGCATTCAAATTTCTTTACAAGACAAATTGTTTTAATAGAAAACATAATTATTCTCTCTGCTAGTACTTAGTTGAAACTCCCTACAAGAAATTTTGATCCAACTCCTCTCTCCTTGCACAATTTGTCTCCTATTTCCCCCTATTTCCTAGCGCAGATTTAAGCCCCTATTATTTATGAATTTCTCCCAAAATTCTAGCGCATATCACAAGAAAAATCTCTCTCTCAAATTGCATATAAGTTTCTCCTTACACGCTTTGCTTGCAAGAACTCTTTCTCACACAAACTCGTGCTCAACATTATGATACAATGATGTGCCTTCGTCCTTCTTTTAAGCCTTTTGACTCATGTTATAATTGGCAAGTTAATTTTTAGAGCTCGAACTTGTGATTGAGTTGTTAACTGAGTTGAACTGAATCTTCTAGCTCGTCCTTGTCTCAATTAGACACTGGGACTCTCACTTGTCATTGAGCCTCCAATTTCTTTGCATGAGTTAACGACTCCATGAACTCGTCCTTGAACTTATGCACGCTAAAGAAGGAATGATCAACGTTTTTCTTGACTAAGGCACAAGTCAAAATGACCTTTCTCGCTACTATTTTCAACACACCTTAATGAGGAAGGGATTCTGTACAACTCCCAACTTATCTCTGAAATGGACAAAACTGCTTCTTGTCAATGCCTTAGTCAAGATATCCGTTGTCTACTCCTATTGGAATGCATGGTAGCATTACTATCGCTCTTTGCACACAATCTCTGAGAGGATGATACCTGATCTCGATATGCTTTGAGTGATAATGAAACACTGGGTTCTCAGAGAGCTTGATACAACTCTGATTATTACAGAGTATCACAGTAGGCTCCATCCTCTGTTTGAAGAGTCCCATAAGCAACTTCCTCATCGAAATAACCTCGCATGCTTCCAAACTGACAATCATGTACTCGACCTCTGTTGAACTAAGTGTAATTGATCTTTGCTTCCTGCTATATCAGGAAACAACTGCTGACCCAATGCTGAAGACGGCACTTGAAGCACTGTTTCGATCTGTGGAGCACCCCTGCCTAATATGCATTTGTGAAGCCCTCAAGCCTCACTCCATCAACCTGTCTGTATTATAATCCATAATTTGTTGTGCCTTTGAGACACCTCAAAACAGGCTTCGCAAAAACTTAGTGAAATCTGGTCGATTCCATCATGAACTAACTCAGCGAGTTGACTACAAAACAAATATCAGGTCGTGTGTTGACCATGTACATCAACGAGCCGATGAGCTACTTGTATATTGTTGCATCCACTCGCTTTGCTGTACTAGGATCCACCTTCTTCGAGTTTGTGACTAGAGGCGTCGTCATGGGCTTGCAATACTCCATATGAAATTTTCAGAGAATTTATGTAGTGTACTTTGCCTGTCCCATGAAGATCTCACCATCACCCTGCCAAATATCCAAGCTAAGGAAATATTGCATAAGCCCTAGATCCTTCATCTCAAAATCCCTTGCAAGGTCCTTCTTGCAATCCTAGATCAAGTTGTCTGCTCCAGTCAAGATAAGGTCGTCAACATAGAGCACTAGTGTTGAAGAATGCAACTAGGGCTATTTCCCCATCCTAGAAGCCCCTCCTTTGATGGCTCATCCCTTCATTGGATCACCTTTGATGGCACTCTGCTTCACCTCAAAAATTAAAATCTTTGCTCACCTATAGATGCCTCATTTTCAAGTCAGCTCAGGTATGCCCATCTTCAAGTCGACCCAGTGATGAAGAGACATGAGTTTTCACCCCACACCAACCACTATAAATATAAGTCAAGACCTCATTTTGGCACATTTAATCACAAGACATTCTCTCCCATCTTCTGATTGGTTCATACACTTTCTAAGGCAACTCAATCTTTGTTAATTTTAGTTAACAATGGTATGTTCTATGCTTAGCACAATTAGTTCAATGTTCCTTTAGCAGCCCAATGACAATTTCCAATATAGTTTTCCAATGTCAATCACATTAACCATAAATCGCATTGACAGTAACTGTAGATAGAACATGAACAATAAAATGCAGAAAATAATCCAAGAGAAGATAACACCAGATTTTGTCAATGCCAAGGAAAGTCCGAAGATGGGGAAAACCCTTTGATAAATTCTTCTTATATATCAAATTTTCAGCAGAGAGGAGGAGTACAATAAAGTCAAAATTGACTTGCCAAATGATGATTAAAGCAGCGCTGTCAAATTTGAAATTTTCTGCAGTAGTCAACAACCCTAACCAGAAAGTCAATGCTGGTCAAAGCAACAAAAAACTGTCCTCAAAGTAGCTCGGTCATACCCAATCACACTCTACCTTTTAAGGTGGTCATAATCAGCCCAAAACAATCATGAGAACAACAGTCAAACTTGGTCAAACTTTGTGGTCAACTCTGCGGTCAACTCTGTGGTCAGCTCTGCGATCAACTCTGTGGCCAGCTCTGCGGTCAGCCCTAGTCAATGTGCCCAGAATACCTCGGTTTCTATTCCAATAGGTGAGGCCTCTAAAGATCAAAATTCTTGCAGAAAATCGCAGTTAAATGTGGTCAAAACACCCCTGGTCAACGTTGATCAAACCTGCAACAAACTCTAAAATTTCGGCCTGTAATTTGTCCTCCTTCTTGCCACGTGTGAGGGAATCTAGCTGCCCAATAGCTGTACAAACCAATCAAATGAGGAGAGAGAAGAATGTGTGAGATGAGATGATGCTAAATGAGGTTTGAGGTCTCATATTTATACAAGTCGTTGAGGGTGAAGTGACATGTCTCCTTGGCTTCATGAGCCTACATGATGATGTGGCCGATCTTGGCAATTTATACATATGTGGGATTAAATTCAAAAACACATTTTATGCTTATTCAAATTTAATGATCTTTAGGTCGATTTTGGTCCTCTCGAAAAGAGGAATTCAATGCAATAATCATCTTTATCAAATGATCTGTCCAAAGTAGAATTTGGCCCTAGTTGCCAATTTTAACAATTCCTCTTAACTAGGGAGAATTCCACTTGCCAATCCATCCATCATCATGCCATTCTGTCATCATGTACTGTCTCTACATCTCATCTCAACTTTGTTGAACACTAATGTAATGATAAAGAAGAACCAATTGAGAGTGAGTCACAAGACCTTGCCACTCTCCACTGATTGAAGTTAGTTCAGGGGTAGAACCCCAGTTGGGTTTGATCCTAGATCAAGTTGTTGAATACCATGCATCCTAGACATAAGGAGTACGACAGTACACTATGTGTCCATCTGTAGTGCTATGGTCCCTATCCACTTTTCCCAACTCTTTGGCCACATGAGAGGTACTTCCGATGAGTCTTAGACTACATGGGCATTCGCAGGAGAAGGTGAACCACTCATCCTGCTCATATGCCATTGGAGAAGGTGAACCACTCATCCTGCTGATATGCCATTGGAGAAGGTGAACCACTCATCCCATGCATATCTCATCAATCGTAGGGGAAAGTGAACCACTCACCTACACACATGTCAACCACCATGGGGTATCACAGGGGAAGGTGAACTACTCACCCTATGGTTGCTCATACCTCCAAGAGGTACCCCAATTACCCAGGTTCTCCCAAAGCTTAGTGTCCAACTCAAGCAGGACCCTCATGGGAGGGTCCATCCACGACGCCAAGTCTTTCTCAAAAGTCTAAGAATTTGACCTTTCCCAAGGGCTTCATGAGAATGTCTGCAACTTGCTCATCGATCTTGATGTGTTGGAGCCTTATTGGCCCCCGTTGTACCATATCATGGATAAAGTGGTACTTGATATCAATATGCTTGGAGCGGTTGTGGAACACAAGATTATTTGAAAGGTGAATCCCACTTCAGTTTTCGCAATAGATCATGGTGGTATCTAACACATGCTCAAACAACTCACTGAAGAGCTTCCTCAACCATATAGCTTCACAACAGGTCATATTAGTTGCGATATATTTGGCCTTGGTGGTGCTTAGAGCAATCAATTTCTGCTTCCTGCTCATCCAAGAAATCAAAGCAGACCCCAATGAGAAGTAACATCCAAACGTGCTCTTTTGATCCACCACATTGTCAACCTAGTCAACATCATTATATGCATGCAGGCCTCATATTCCTGGTAGTGTATATGTATCTCAAACCATGGTTGATTGTGCCACGGAGATATCCCAAGAGATTCTTAGCAGCAAGCCAATATATGTGATGAGGCTCAACCATAAACTGATGCAAAGTATTCATCGCGAACATATGTCCGGTTAAGAGTTTACCAAGAACATCAGGGACCCCAGAAGTTATCGATACTCAGAGGGTTTTGCCAATTCGGGCCCAACAACACTACCACATAGCTTTGTGAAGTTGAGTTTCGTCAGAGTAGACACAAACTTACAATCAACCTTACCACATCTCTCTAGTAGCTTCACAATGTATTTTCCTTGAGAAGGGAAAATCGCGCCTGACTTTTTCGAAACCTCCAGGCCTAGAAAGTAATGCATCAATCCTAGGTCCTTCATCTCGAACTCGAAAGTCAACTTCCTCTTGCATTGATAAATGAGAGGGTTCGCATGTGTTAGAAAGAGATCATCAACACAAAGGCCCAGAATGAGAGGCATGTACTTTTCAACCTTGAAGTATAGGTTTGGATTAACATAACTCCTTGTGAATCCCAACTTCATAAGATAGCTATCAATTCTTTCATACCAAGCCCTAAGGGCTTGCTTCAATTCATAGAGGGCTTTCTTCAACTTGCATACATGTGTCCTTCGATCTTGTACTTCGAACCCCTGAGGTTGTTCCCAATAGACTTCTTCCTTAAGCGAGCCATGCAAGAAGGCAGCTTTGACGTCCATTTGATGTAGGCTCCATCCTTGGTTGGCAACGAGAGTGATAATGAATCAGATAGTGGTATATCGGGCAACTGGTGCAAATATCTCGTCATAGTCCACTCCTTCCTTTTGAGAGAAGCCTCGAGCAATGAAGCTGGCCTTATATTTTTCAGCAGTTCCATTAGTTCCATGTTGAATTTTTGTAAAGCCATTTTGAGGTGACCACAAACTTGTCCTTGGCTCTAAGCACCACAACATCATTCTTCATGAGAGATTCATATTCCTCATTCATCGTGTCCTTCCAGACTTGGTGTTTTACGGCTTCTTCAAACATGCATGGTTCAACTTGAACAATAGTACTCATAGTAGCCAAATACCCTTGATACCTGTTCAACTTACTTTCGTGAAATGTCCCTCTTGTAGCAATATATCTTTTAGTATCTTCGAGAGCATCTTTGAGGCAAAGAGGTTGTTTCCTTGACGTAGAGGGATCACTCGGAGGTGTATCAATAGGATCCATCAGACCATCAACATCAGACATGAACTCAACTGTCGGAGGTTCATCTTGTTTTTCCGCAACATCATCATCATCCTTCCTTGGAATAGGGAGATCTTTGGCTTTCCCAAGGGAAGTGTCTTCATCAAAGTTGACATCACAACTCACTTCCATATCTCTTTGACCAGGCACATAGATTCTATATGCCTTTGAATTTTCATTGTAGTGAATGAATATACCTTTCTGCCCAGATGCTTCATACTTGTTTCTTTTCTCTTTAGGCACATGAAAGTATAGGGGACAACCAAAATTTCTAAAATGAGAAACATCAGGTTTATGACCAGTGAAAACTTCCTCGGGTGTCTTGAAATCCAATGCTTGATGTGGGCTCCTATTTTGAACATATACAACAATTTTGGTAGATTCTCCCCATAATAACTTTGGCAAGCTTTGATCATGGAGCATGGCACAAGGTGGCTCCATGATTATTCGATTCTTCCTTTCAACAACACCACTTTGCGCAAGAGTGTATGGAACAATTGTCTCCCTCTTAATGCCAACCTCTCTACAAAAGTCATTGAATTCATTTGATTCATATTCAGTTCCATTGTCAGTCCTCAAAATCTTGATCTTCTTCCCTGTTTGATTTTCCACTAATGCTTTGAAAGAACAAAACCATTTGAACAATTCATCCTTCCTCTTCAAGAAATAAATCCATTTTTTGTGGAAGTAGTCATCGACAAAGATTGCATGCTATGAGTATCCTCCCAACGATGTTACAGGCAACATACCGAACAAGTTAGAATGGACCAATTGAAGAATATCAGTTGTCTTGCATTCACTAGAAGGGAATGGTCCCTTTGTATTTTTCCCAGTTGCACAACCCTGACAAACTCCTTCATGGTTCATATTAAACTCGGGCATACCTGTGACCATCTTTCTTACCCTAGGTAAGGCTTTGCAATGCAAATGGCAAACCTTCGGTGCCATAGCTTAGATATAGCTCAGATTGAAGAGAAATATCGCTTGCTAAAGCTCCCAAAGGACTTCCCCAACTTGATAGAGACCATCAACACTATTTTGAAGCCTTTATCTCCCATCACAGAAATAGACACTAGGCTCTTCTTTAAATCGAGCACATACAATACTTTTTATAGATGAATTGTTTGAACTTAATTCAAGTTAAGAGTATCAGTGCCTATCCCTTTCACGGGGTATAGGTGGCATTATCTCCAAGTATGATATTCTAATTAGCCTTCTTTTCAACCAAATTTGAGAGGGCATCCTTGTACCCAATGAAGTGCTTTGAGGCTCCACTGTCAATCAAGTGATGATCCAAAGTATCTGAAGCAGAGGTAGTAGATAGAGCAAAAATAAGATAAAATTCATCTTGTTTTTCTACAACATTACTTTCATCATGCCTAACATTTCTTGTCCTTTTGGGAGGTCGACCATTTCCATTTCGAGCAGTGGGAGCATTCCTCTTTCCTTTGTTATTGAACTTGTTGTTCCTTTGATTGCCATTGCCTTTGTTGTCGTCATCCCTTGGAGAATTCTTCTTGTGAGGGCACTCTCTAGCATAGTGGCCGAACCTGTTGCAATTGTAGTACATTCCTTTCTTCCTTCTTTAAATCATTTCTTGGATCCTTGACCTTGTATCCTCGGACGAACATTATTCTTCCTTTTTGCATGAGTGGAGAAAGCAATAGCTTCATTTCCATTTGAGGGTTGTCTCTCTCCATCATCCTAGTCTCCTCTTAGAGTGCATCTAGCCAATAACTCATCGAAATTGGGTATCCTATCATTGTTGAGAATTGTGGTGACAAATACATCCCAAGGGCTTGAAAGACCTCCAAGTGTAATGAGAATGAGTTCCCTGTCAACAATAACTTCTCCAATAGATAGTAGGCCATTCTTGATTTGAGTTATTCTCATGAAGTAGGATTGGATAGACTCCGCTTCATCCAACTTGATATCATTCAACTTGTTTTTGAGAAAGAGGATTTGATTTGCGTTGTTCACTTTTAACATCCCAAACAACTTATCATATATTTCTTTTGATGTTCCCAAATCAGAAACATAAGCAACCAAATGCTTTTGAATAGAGTCAATCAAAATTCTCTTTGCTTTGACCTCACTTTTTCTATACTTCATCTTAGTAGCATCTGGTGCATTTGAAGGAGGCTCCACCACTTTTCCCTACATATAGTCGAATACTTCATGCTCCTGCAAAGTCATCTTCCATGCATGATAGTCAAATTTGTCTTTGAGCTTGTCCTCAAACTTGAAGTAAGATGTTAGAAGCCATTGAGACTTGTCCAATAGATCTCTCTAAGTGATTTGTTTTCTCTCTCTTGCTTAGGTTTTGTCTTCACTTGGCCTTTGATACCATATTAATTTTAGCTAACAATGGTATGTTCTATGCTTAGCACAATTACTTCAATGTTCCTTTAGCAACCCAATGACAATTTCCAATAGAAATAACATTAACCATAAATCATATTGCCAGTAATTGTCGACAAAACATGAACAATAAAATGCAGCAGACAAGCCAAAACAAGAGAACACTAGATTTGGCGATTGCTAGGGAAAAACCCCAAGATCAATTCTTATTATTATATCAAATGTTCAACAAAGAGAGAGAGTACAATGAAGTCAAAATTGACTTTCCAAATGATGATTAAAGCAACCCTCTCAAATCTGAAATTTTCTATAGCAGCCAACAACCCTAACTAGAAAGTCAATGCTGGTCAAAGCAGCAACAAATTGTCCTCAAAGTAGCTCGGTCATACCTAGTCAAACTTGACATTCTAAGGTGGTAAAAGTCAACCAAAACAGTGATGAGAACAATGGTCAAACTTGGTCATATTCTGCGGCCAACCTTGTGGCCAACTCTGTGGTTAGCCCTAGTCAATGTGCCCAAAATACCTTGGTTTCTATGCTAATAGGTGCGGCCTCCAATGATTGAAATTATGGCAGAAAATTGCAGTCAAATGTGGTCAAAACACCTTGGTCATCATTGGTCAAACTTGCAACAAACTCTAAAATTTCAGCCCTGTAATTTGTCCTCCTTACCACACGTGTGAGAGAATCTGGCTCCCCAATAGCTATACGAACCAATCAGATGAGGAGAGAGAAGAATGTGTGAGATGATGCCAAATGAGGTTTGAGGTCTCTAATATTTATACAAGTTGTTGAGAGTGAAGTGACATGTCTCTTGGGCTTCATGAGCCTACATGATGATGTGGCCGACCTTGACAATTTGCGTATGTGGGCATAAATTCAAAAACACATTTCTGCTTATCCAAATTTAATGATCTTTAGGTCGATTTTGGTCCTCTCAAAATGAGGAATTCAATGCAATAATCATCTCTATCAAATGAGCTTTCCAAAGTGGATATTGGCCCTAGTTGCCAATTTTAACAATCTTCCACATGTGCGAAGGGTTCCTTGGTTGTTTCGTTTTTCTTGCGTTGACTTTCTGCAGTGGACTTTGACTAGTGGTGGCCGAGGACTTTTTGAGGTGATTTGACTGTGTTTTGACTTGGAAAGGTTTTGTTTGGGTAAGTCGCATTCATTGACACACAAGTTGAGGAATTATGGGCATGTTGATTGTAGGTTGGACTATTGACTTTGATTGTGGAATGTTAACTTAGTTTGATTGGTTTTTCAACTTTGTTTTGGGTTGACTTTGACCTGTTGAAGAGGCCAAGATCCTCATTGCTTGAACGAATAGTTTGGAGGTTATTTGGACACAGTTTGACCACTATTGAGTGGACTTGTTAGAGCAAGTTGACTATTGTTGACAGTCTTCATAATTGTAGATTTGACAGAGAGATTTGGATCAGAATGGGCTCCTTATTTTGGGCATTGTTTCTGATTGGTCATCTTTCTTTTGATAGTCAAACTGTCATCATTGTACAGAGTTGGATTTTCTCTATTTGCTGGACATTTGATATTTATCAATAAGAAGGATTGGTTTGGTTTTCCCCCATGTGGGGTTTTGCCCTGACATTAGCCTGAATATCTATGTTCATTGTGTTGATTTGGGGTAGCATCGGATATGCTCTAGCCATGAAAATTGGTGGAGAGGCTAAAGCACATGAGATCTCCAAGACCCAGAAATGGTTTGGGCAGATTCTAACCAGTTTGGGAGATATTAAAATAATTAATCTTTTCAATGGAGTTCCTAAGTCTAAACATAGGAAAAATAAAATATTAATGGGTATTAATATAAAACTGGGTTAGAAGGTTCTAAAAGTCATGGATCAAACCAAATCTAATCTTAGCCATTGATTAGAGATTTAATCTTGACCATTGAAAGACTAACAAGAAAAGTATAAGAGGAGGCTTGAGGGACAGTTGGAGAACACACCAGAGTGATCAATCATTCGATTTACTAGAGCGGGGTTTGCTAAGTAAAGTCGAATCAGTGATTAGCAGCGAGGGACAGTGAGTACTGGACAGAGAGGTAGAGATAGTACTGAGAGACCAGCGTAGAAGCAGAGAGGCAGATGCTGAAGCCAGAGCAGGCCACGCAGAGCCTAGCAAAGACAATGCAGAGGCTAGAGGGCATGCGTCATCCACGAAAAGGGCAGTAGGAGTGACACAGAGGGTCCATAGGTTGCGCAATGCCTCAGAGGGCTGACGCAGAGCCCAGAAGGACTCGTGTAGTGCTTCAGAGTTGCTGGAGAGGGTTTTGTGGGATAGGTTTTTTGAATACCTGTTTCCAAATAGAGACGTATTACTGCGGGTTATTTTTTCTCTGTAGGGTGAGCTAGTTTGGCACCGAATTGTACTCAAGGATATACTGCGTAATAATAAGCCCTCAAAATTGCTGCACTGATTTTCCCACATTGGGTTTTTCCGGGGACGATTGTCCAAAAGTAACAGTGTCACTGGTGCATTTGTTTTCTTTCAGTTGTCGATCTATAGATGTTGAGACTGTATTGTGTTTATTTCGTTATTTATATGTTTTAAATAACTTGTTCAAAATTAACAAGTAGAAGAAATAAACCAAAAGAATATAGATTAAATTTTTAACAGATAGAATTTTAGAAATTTCAACATGGTATCGGAGCGTGGTTGCAGATCACAGGAGAGCTGAAGGCATCAACTAAGCAGAGCATTTGCAGCAGAATCAGCTGTCCTGAGTGACAGAAGCTGATCCTTGCAGAAAGTGACAAAAGAAGGGTTGATGTAGAGGGACTGCGTCATTAGTCTGGGCTAGAGAGAGGCTATTGTAGAGGCTGAGGAGTGCAGAAAAGGCTCACGCAGAGCCCAGGAGGGTTGACGCAGTTGGCTGAGGGAGCAGTTTTTCCAGTGTCGGGATTGCGCAGAGCCTAGAGGCTTTAGTCCTTCAGTTGCTGGGGCATAGGAAGTTGTGGGCAGTTTGCGGGAGCGAAGCTAGTGGGGTACTATGGGTAGAACAATACCTAACAGTGCAAATCTAAGGTGGAGGGAGTTGCTACCAAGGCGGATTTCTAGCCAAGGAATCCAGATCAGTGTTGCAGGTGCATAAAAGATCGGAGAGGTGCAACTTGACGATTGGCAGAAGGATTTCCAGAAGGGAAATCGAGACTTAGAGGGAGTCTGGCACAGAACTTCCAGTCGGGAAGTAGAGAGACTCAGCCGAAGAGAAAACTTCCAGAGGGAAGTAGAGAGACTCAGATGAGTCGACAGAAAAAGCAGAGAGATGGCCATGAATGGGCTGAGGGATTAGGACATGCTGGATAGGGTGTCCAACTTTGTGGTTTGGAAGGCTAGGGTCCTGTCCATTCTAGATAGACATCGCATCAAGGCCTTTGCCTTGAGAACAATGGCGATCCCAGTTGACTCGGTTGATAATGAAAAATACTTGGAGGCAATGGCCAAGGCAAAATGCATCATCCTTGATGGGGTCAACGATCACGTGGTCCAACATATTGCCGAGAAGGAGACGACAAAGGAAATGTGGGACGCCTTGAAGAAATTGTACCTACATACTTCCGTGCAGAGGAAGATGTTACTTGATAATCAATTGCAGTCATACCAGATGTAGAAGGGGGAGTAGATAGATCACTTCCTCGGTTGGTTGAAGGAGATCCGGGACCAATGACTTCAATAGGGGCCACGCTGGATGAGGAGATGTTGGTGAGAACTGCACTTAACACAACCTCCAAGGAGTGGGAGACATTTGTCCAGAGCATACTGGGTAGGGCGGATTTTGCAAATTGGGATGAATTGTGGGCAGCTCTTCGCCAAAAGGAGATCAAAAGGCTGAGCAAGATAGGAAGTAGTAGCAAAGGAGTCGAGATCAAGAAGGAAGAGGAAGAGGAAGAGGAACACAAGAGAAGAGGAAGAAAAAGGACCTCTCCAAGGTCAAGTGCTTCAATCTTGGGGAAGTGGGTCATTATGCGAACCAGTGTCAGAAGAAGAAGAGTAAGGGAGAGGCGTCTGACTCTAAGGCAACGCCAACGAAGGTGGAGAAGGAGGTCAAGGAGGATGACGATTATGCCATGAGTGCTCATGTACCTCTAAAGAAGAGGTGGGGAGACATCGAGCTATAGTCAGGAAGACTACAAGTAATGAGGGGTAAGATCCTTGAGGTACTTAATCTCTTGGATCATACCTTGCTACGGGAGTCTCGAAGAGAGAGTAGTAGGACTGGCGGATGTTGGTAGAGACGGATACGGATGAAGCGATAGAGAGTGCTACAGTGCAGGAGTCCTCGGGCAGCGCGAGGCTAGCGGGCTGTAGCAGTGTGAGAGGCACAAAGAGTGTTGCAACAAACTAGGATGACACAGAGAGCTTTGTAGTGGTGCGAGATGCAGGGAGTTGTTGCAGCAGCACAGAGGTCAGTAGAGGGAGCACTTGTTAGCAGTAGAGGGAGCTTCAATATTGGGAGTGTTTCTAGCCTGACAAGGATGTCAGTAGTTGGGTGGATCAATTACTTATTTCTCAGTAATTGAGCTGCAGTGTAGTAGCAGTTGGCAGTAGCGCGATGCAACATGATGAGAGGGGGATGTTGTTGGAAATAATACTGAGAGGGGGGGGGGTGAATCAGTATTATCAAATTCTTTTCAATATGCCTTTCTTAAATCAAACTTCAGATATGTATTATTAACTTGTTTGTTAGTACCATATAATCATGAGCATGAAACAAGAAAAACGGATAGTCACACCAAAGAACACCAGATATAAGGTGGAAACCCAATGTGGGTGAAAACCACCTGCTGCAATATGTCTCTATCTTCTTAGAAACTTCTTTTATAGTGATTTTGTACTGGTGCAGTCCTTTACCAGTACGCAGGCTGCAACCTGCAGAGAGCTACAACTCTCTCTCGTTTTCCAGTCTCTCTTGGAAGGGAGCTACAACCCCCTTTGCTTCTTTCAAGGACTACTTTTCATAAATTTTCAAACTGGATCCATAAACATCAAATGACCATCAACTACAAGTAAATCACTCAGTCAACTGCAGTAACCAGATCAACAAAACAGAACTAAACCTAGAACACCTTATCAACAGAAAAATTCAGTCAACAAAAGGTCATGAGACAGATACACAATTTTCCTTTCTCTGGCCTGCGTCGCTACGCACTTCACCTTCTGGTTCCCTGCATATACCCGCAGATTTCCTTCTGCTATGCCACGTGCCCACGCACTGCTTCTTCTACCGCGCTGCGTACAGTATGCACCTAGATACACTATCGCGCCACGTACTGCCACTGTAGTCACGCACTCAGAAAGACTATCGCGCCGCGTACTTTTACTATGCGTATGCACCTGAACCACTGTTGCGCTGCGCACCCACGCAACCCTTCTTCTTTTGCTTCGGCATACCCACGCAGTTACCCTTCTTCTGCTCTGCGTACCCACGCAGTTACCCTTCTTCTACTCTGCGTACCCACGCAGTTCGCCTGTTTTTGCTCTGCGTACCCACGCAGAGGCACCGTTAAATGCCTGTGTAATTCTGATTAGGGCCGAATTTGCAGATCACCAGTGTGCTACAGTTAGTTGGATGCCTAGATCTGATCATGCGCTCGAGAGATCACCCTTCACAGGCTCGCTTCCACTTCACTTTCATATAGATCAAGCTTTTGAAACAATAACCCAATATTTCAGATCTTAAGATATTCAATTTGTAAAAGATTCTTAGCCAAGAGTTCTCCTTTGCTTTATATAGGCAAGCTCCTCCTAAAATCATGGATCAATACCACGAGCCAAAACCATAATAACACAAATACCATCGGCTAACTACCAAAGATTAAACATAAGAAACCCCACATGTGCTT
The DNA here is from genome assembly GCA_000404065.3 of Pinus taeda. Taxonomy (NCBI): domain Eukaryota; kingdom Viridiplantae; phylum Streptophyta; class Pinopsida; order Pinales; family Pinaceae; genus Pinus; species Pinus taeda. Next base: position 4,180 of record APFE030616412.1, on the reverse strand, counting down.
TTCTCTGCCTTGAAGTGAGTGCACTGGGGGTACGCACCTCCTGAACGGCTGACCTGCGTGTCTGGCCGCAGTCCCTTCACGGTGTACCTGCGGGTACGCATCTTATGAACTGTTCTCCTGTGTACGTCTTAATTTTTAACATATTGAGAGCCTTTCCACGAGTGTTGCCATCAAGTACAACATCTGTAACATATAGCCATACCAGAAACATAATGCCAACAATCTCCCCCTTTGGACTTGATGGAAACCTTAAAAAAACTTCATTGTCATTCTCCCCCTTTGACATCAAGGGCAAAGGGTTATGCTCCCCCTAAGAACATGCTCCCCCAAAATATGAACCAGATCTGCAAAGAAGAACCATAATCCACCAGACACCATCAATGACCAAGAAAGAGATAGAGACATATTGCAGCTATATTCAGACCAGCTTCTATGATCTCCTTTTGTACATCCTCCATGATGCCAACAATGCATTATATGCTCCCCCTGAACCGGTTCCACAACCCAGCACATGTCCGCATATACCCCAGATGAATCATGCGTACAACCAACAATCACAAGAGTTTCAACAATAAGATGATGCATCAACAACCCCCAGCTTTTGTCTGAGGTATTCAAAAGTCTCCCTGGGCAATGGTTTGGTGAGAATATCAGCAACTTGTTCCTTAGAAGGAACCTACTCCACCTTGACTTTTTGTTCAAGCACTTGTTCCCGGAGAAAATGATACTTGATTGGTATGTGCTTGGTTTTTGAATGCATGACAGGATTCTTTGAGATGCTGATTGCGCTTGTGTTATCGCATAAGATGGAGATAGGTGGTGTACAAGTGATTTAAAAATCCTGCAAGGTCTGCATCATCCAAAGGAATTGAGTGCAGCAAGATGCAGCAGCAACATATTCTGCTTCAGTTGTAGATAAGGCAATCGAACTTTGTTTCTTGCTGAACCAAGATACTAATCTGGAACCCATAAAGAACGCACCATCACTTGTGCTCTTCCTGCCATCCACGCTTCCGGCCCAATCTGCATCTGTATAAGCATGAAGAGTGAGATCTGTATCTCTAGGATACCATAAGCCAT
>APFE030616409.1:0-23378 GCA_000404065.3 Pinus taeda | reverse complement strand
CCTTGATGACAAAGGGGGAGAGTGACTTGGGGTTGCCATCAAGTCCAAAGGGGGAGATTGTTGGCATTATGACATAGGTTTGGCTCTATGGCACAGGTGTTGTCCTTGATGGCAACTCACTCAGATGTCAGATCTCAGTTCAAGCTCACAGAATGAAGGAAAAAAGAGATATACGCAGGTTCCCTTTGACCAAGCCACATATACGCACGAGTTTGACGACCAAAAGGTGTATATGCATATACACGCACTTTCATGCAAGGCAAGGTGTGTACATTTGACCATGGTATTGTGATCCATGGTACTGGTCCAAGGTATCATGTCCGACGTGTTGACCCCAGGTATTGGTTCTAAGTGGTTTTGGACCATGGTATTGAGTAAGGCCTAAGAATATAAAAGGAGGAGAAGATCATTAGGCAAAGGCACTCAAGTATTGAATATCCAATGAAGAGCAAGATCTAGAATACTGGTCATTGGGTAATGGTGCATAGCTGGATCTGATTCAAGGAGGAACCTCAGCGCTTGAAGAAGGATAAGTTACATTGATGGGTCAAGATCTTTAAGCTTGAAGAGAAGTATCTTTCTGTGGTTTTTTATCTTCTAAATAAATAATTGGTGCATGTCGTAATCTGTAAATCTGATGATCTGGCTATAACTAATGTCTGAATAGTGGTAAAGTTTAAATCATCTTTTACAGATATATACGCAGGTTCCATATAACAAAGACGTGTATACACGCTGGTTCGGTATTTCAAAACTGTGTATACACAGGTCCGCCTTGTGAAAAGTGTGTATGCACGTTGGTTCAACACATTGAAGTAGCATACACTTCATAAAATATGTTTTAGCTAATTCTGTTTATTGTTGCAGTGTTCTAGGTTCTGGATTGGGTTCTGGTTACTGTTACTGTGTTCTGGTTACAACATTCAGAAAAGTGATTGTTTGATTCAGTTTTGGTTGGTGCAAAGGAGATTGGTTGATGCAGATATATTTGATGTTTGATTGATGTTATTGATGGATCCATTCTGAAAATTAATGAAACATGGTCCCTGGAAGAAAAGAGAAGGTTGTAGCCTTTTGTAGGTCAGCACCTACGTACTAGTACATCAGCTAGTACAAGAGCTAGGGGGTTGTAGCTCCCTTCCAACAGAAACTGGAAAATGAGAGAAGGTTGTAGCCTTCTGCAGGTAGAAGCTTGCGTACTAGTATAAGGCTGCACCAGTACAAAATTTGTAAAAAGAAGTTTCTTATTAAAGAAAAATAGAGACGATTGCAGCAGGTGGTTTTCACCCACATTGGGTTTTCACCTTATATCTTGTGTTCATGTGTGTGATTTCATGTTCTGTTTACTACATCTGATTACTAGTTATATGGTTCTGATACACAAATTTAAAGATCAACTAACTAAATTGTAAGTCCGCAAGGTATACACTGGTTGCTCTAATCACAGCTACGTATACACACAGGTTTCATTAACAGAAGTAGCATATATAAATCTGTTTATGGAAATGAAATATTGTTAATTGCTAACACTGATTCACCCCCCCTCTCAGTATTTCCAACATTCTTTTTTTGTCCTATTGAGATGGAGCATCCCTTTATTCAAAATAAATTTCCCTTATCCAATTTCATTTTTTTCCTCCTTTTCCCTGAATTTTTTTCCCTGTCCCTTCTCCTTATGTCCCTCTTGGATTGGTTTCACTCATGGAATCCCTAATAACTTCCTTCCCATTCTGAGAATTTACCCATGTCCCACTTCTTTCTTCCCTCATGGATTAGATTACAGGATCTATTAAAGAATGCATGGATCATATCAAAAAGAGCACGATAATACCAAGAGCTCGCAAATAAAACTCCTTTGGAACTCTTCAAACCTTTTTAGATTCAGCCTGTATATTACATTTTTATTAGAGACTTTTTCCAGATATTTTGTAACACTTTTTGAGTGCAGGAATGAGTATCTCAGTACAGGGACATCAGAATTCTTGGTGCAAGAATACGCATTGTTGTGCAATTCTGAGTACAAGATATATGTATTTCAGTGTAGGAACAATGATATTCCTGAGTGCAGGAATGAGTATTTTAGTGCAGGAATCACAGGACCCCTTGGTACAAGAATGCATGTTGTGGTCCAAGAATGCATGCTTAGAACGAGAGATGGTCCAGGAACAGGGATTATGTTCAGTACAGGAACCTTGTTGTAGGCATAAATGGGTGCATTAGTTTGAATCATAACATGCAATGAAATTTTTACATTCAAATAGACTTTTGTTTTATCATTACTTAATAGGAAAGACATTTCTTAAGTACAAAGGCATTTTAACTATTAAATCTTACTTTAATCTAAGTGTTGTATATACCCTACGTGAAATCATGATGTGATTGGGGATATGTACGAAATCTTTTCATGATCTAACGGTCACCTAAGCTTGTCAATAGTTAATGATCAATCAAATACTATATGATACCTTGTGTCATTTTGATAACAAAACCCTTCCCATGATCTTTGCCTTTACCAATCATCATTACCCTATGTACGTTGTGATTATTCCCAAATTTGCAGCCTTTTCAAGATTGAATTTCTCATAATTAAGGCATAACCGTTGAAGAATGCCGATATAGGGGCATGTAGTTGATCATGAACCCCCTCAGATATCTTTCGGAATTTCTTGTTGGTACTCTTTAGATTTGTGGGGAAACTAGTGGAGTTGTGAGCAGTTATGGCACCTGTTTGTATAGAGCCTTGGTCCATAAAGGAGCTGGAACAATCAGTCGAGTACAGGGACATTTTACCTTTGTTATAGGAATCGATATTTTTCCACTTCCTACTCAAATTTGATGCTTATGACTCAACTTTCACACTTGAATTTTCTCGCCCTTTTGATGGAAGCACAACGAGAGTAGGGTCTGTTAGTTCCAGCCTTCGCAGCCTGTCACCAGGGATCAACATGAGCTCTTACTATGTATGGTTTTGTTAGATGTTTTGCACATGATGTTCAGCACAAAACATGTCACAAGTTTTTTCATCAGAAGGAGCTCGGAAAAATATTTCCAACGGTATATCACACTCCCGTAACCAGTTCCTGGATTAGAAAAAATGAATGAGTGATTCTTGGTTATGCATGTTTCGAGGTCAGTTGCTGCACACATTGACAAGTTTAGTACAAAATCAGTTTTTGAACTAATGGTAAGGAATTTTTGAAAAGTGAAAGAGATTTTTGTTCACCACATACTAAATAACAAAAACCTCCTTCATTTTATGCACAGGTGTTACTCTGTGGGAGATATACAGTGATATTTGGAGCCTACAGTAAAACAAAGCAAATTTTTCATATTTTCTACTGTTTTAGTCATTTTAGTACAGAGCCATTGTACAATAGATGAAAAGTAATTTTGCAAAACCCAAGGATTTTTTTGTTAAACACGAGCCATATAACAAAAACCTCTTTCATTTTATTCACAGGTGTCATGGATTGGGATATGTGACTAGATCTTTACAGCTCATTTTCACAGAATTAAAGTTTTAATAATTTTCTGTTTTAGAGATGATTTTGTGGAATAGATTGCGAGCTACTGGAAACGAATTTCCCAAATTTCAGAGAGGTTTTTCTCCAGCACGACCTTATCGACAAAAACCTCTTTCAGTTTTGTAACAGGTGTTATGGTTTGGGAGATATGAGTTCATCTTCAGCACCTATTTTCAGAAATTCGGCCCAAATTTAATGTAACTAATTCTATTTTAAAGAAAATGGTTGAGCTCAATCCCGTAGTACAATGATGAGCAAATGTATATATTTTATGAAGTTCATAGTGTAGGGTTTGGATTTTGGTAGAAGGTTGGACTCTTGGGAATAGCTTGACACTCTATTGTATATATTTTCTCTGCAATTTTGGCAAAGGAAGACCAGGGTTTTGCAGCACTATTTTGGATTCATGTGGCTTTATGTGTTGATGGTGTGCTTCTTTCAGTATTTGTAATTTGTTTATGTGTATCGATTTCCTTCTTTTATCTTCCGCAATTAAACAAATGAAGTGTTAAGGTAGAATCCATAATTTTCTATGCTCTGCCTTTAAGTTTGTTTAATTTTCCATGTTTTCATCTGTTTAGGGAGAATCCTTGAAAGTTTCTTGCTCTCCTTAACCTCTCACCAGTCAGATCTATTCATTCAATCACTTTAAAGGCATTAAAACAATCGCCTATCTTGCCCCAAGTAGACCTCTGCAAAAACTGTGCCTCATCCCCGCACCCAAAATTGCCTTTCCCTTGAATTTAACTAAACTCCAAAAAATCAATTTCAAAATCCTTGTACTTCATACCTAGCCTAAAATTAGTCATCAATTTTAGTCATCTCGAGCCTCATTGATTACCTTTTGCCGAGATTGACTCAGAGAGAGCCCTCTCCTGTCCTCGTAGGGCTAGCTACGAGGCTGAGCGTAGTTTAATGTAGCCTTGAGTTTTACCTTATTTCAGCCTAAGGTAGATTTGAGCGCTAACAGGGTCCTTGGAATTCAAGGTGACCAAACAATCCATCGCACAAGCTACGGGGTTAGCAACTATAGGAGAGAAATGGTTTAAAAAGGAAAATCTCAAGGAAGGATCCTGGCACTAGTCTGTGATCAACAATAATCAAAAGGTGGACTAGAAGGTTAGTTTGCAAAGGAATACAATGGTTGAAAAATGGAGACATCTATTGTACATCTTGCAAAAATTCCTCACCTGTGAGGGGAGGTATACATTAACCTTCCTGTACCATCATCGGTTGCTACTTCATTTTGAATCAGTTAATTTGATCAAATTCCCCTATTTCTTGTTGAAAAGTTTAGAGAAAATGTCAAAAATAATTCATAAGAGTCGAGAAAGTCAAGTTGGATTTAGACTGTGTCACTAAGTTTTAATTGCAATTTTAGTTTAAAAAAGAGTTAGAGGGAAAGGAGACGACTTGGGAAGAGTTTTTGAGAACATTTCAAGGAGGGGATACAGTGAAGAAGTCAGGGAAGAATGTCAAATCTACTAAGGGTAAGCCCGACCAAAAAAGGAAGTCATTAACCCCATAGACTAGTAAGGCCTCGAAGACTTAAGCAAAGAAAATGCAATCCAAGAAGTTGGTGCTTGAGAAAGAGTAGGAACCTATAACTAAAACCCCTAGTCCTTCAAGGAGACTGACCAAGAGCTCTGTGAAGAAAAGAGGTGCATCCTCAAGAGGAGGCCATGTTGTATCAACTTCTCCAATAAACATTGATGATCTCGAGGAATCCCCCCCCCCCCTGCAGATCACCCCCTGTCTAATTCACCAATCAAAGATACTCTCTCTCTCCTAGAAGATGTGCAGTCCATTTGTGTTTAGTGCATGTTGTGTGGAACAGGAGGATAACCCTCCTCTGGCAACCTTAATTAAGAAAGTAAAGAAAAGGAAAACATCTCATATACTTAGTGCAAGTGCAGGAAAGGAGCCAACAATGGATCAGGCTGAGGGTATTATTCCTCATAGTCTTGAGACACAATGTGATATTTCCCTCGATGACATTTGTACATGTCATGAGTCAATTGCTAAAGGGATTCTAGTATAGGAAGAACTCAATAAGGAAGACCCTGCTTTCTATATGCACAGTCAAGTCGAAGAATTGAAACATCAAATTTATAGGCTTGAAGTGCTGAACCAGGCTATGGAAGATCAAAACACAATGGTGTAGAGCATGAATGCTGGATTGATGGAAGAGGTACAGGTAAGGAAGCGACAAGAGAAGGTATGGAAATTTTGAGCATATAACTGCTACATTTGCCTTAGGAAAACAATGAAACAACTCAAGAATGCTCGTAGTGAAAAGTCAAGGACCTTGAAGACGGGGATTAATATTCAAATTCAGGACCAAAGGGAGTCATCCATGTTGGTTTTTTGCAAAAGGTAAGGTTGTGTGAGGACACACAATGAAATGGGGATGGGAGGATGATGGTCATTAGAATTTCCCTATTTTTAATCTCCATTTCACCCAGAAACACTACCTAATCCCTTTGTTTTACCCGTGGAACCCATTTATTCCTGCACTTCCTCTAACCTTTGCACTTATTCCTGCACTACCTTCATGATTTTCGTTATTAAGGGTTATATGAGCTTAATTATTGATTTAAAAGATTAAATAGTCTATTTACCTTTGCAACTTACATGTTTCCTTTCCTAAAGTATTTTGATAAGGCGGACGTATTAATCGATGTGTAAGATGGGTTGGTGCAAGATTATTCTTGTACTGTCCACGTTCTTGTACTGATGGAAGCTGGCAGCATGAACACGGTCACCACCAATGGCCATTATAGTTTGGAAATTCACGCATATTCCTCGCCAAAAGATCAGAGGATTCTGTTGGGCTTAGAGCATGAGGAAAATATGGGATATGGAGGCCAGGGTTTCAAATAAATAACCTGATTTTAGTCTTTTGGTAAGATATCTGAAAGCCAAGATTACACTTTTGTTTTGATTTCTGTTGCAGCCATGAACTGAACAATATGTATTTAATAAGGGTTTCTAGTAGAACTAGGTAGTAACACGCTGTTAAAATTTTGGTTTATAATGTAACTTTTGGTATTGCCATATTTTCTAGGTTGGATCTAGATAATCATGATGTACATTTGCAGTTACTAAGTTAATACAAGGAGCTATCCCAATTACTCATTTCTTGTTTCATTATTTGATGTGATGTGTTATTTGATTAGTTGATTTTCCAAATATCCTAACAAGGAAACGAGTTGATTGGCTAGGGTCCAACCAAACCAGCTTGTTCTCCCTTTTCCGTAGGTGTGCTAGACATATTTTTGTATGTAAGGTTTGAGCAGGAAATATTTCATTTCTTTCATGTAGGTAATAGATCTTCACTTTCTTTATAAATTGAGTGATTTCGATCCTAGGTGTGAAGGTGCGGGTGTGTCATTTACTGAAGATTGAAAAGCATTTCTTTTCTTTGATGAGTGGTTTCGTTTCTACAGAAAGCGTGTTTCAGTTTTCTTGCACCAGTGTGCTTTATTTTTGCAAGTGAGGGTTGCTTTTTCCAGTGTGTTTATTTTTGCAAATGGATTTATTTTTCCTTATGAAAATGTGTTTCATTTCCTTAGTATGCAAATGTCTTTTATGCAAGTGTGCTTCCTTTAACTTAGGGTTGATTTACTTGCACCTTTCTAAGCGTTAATGAAATGTTGTCTATATAATAAGGATATGTGTTTATGCTTAATCTCTTGTAGGAATAGTTCAGTTAAAAGACTAGAATTTGGTGAAGGCCGTATCTTTGGGCTGAAACCTCTATTTGATAAAAGTACAGATATGGTTAATTTCATGACATTCATCTAAGAAATAAGGGATGCTTTGTTTTTAGAGTGAATGATCACTTTCCCATGAAGAAGTTTTTGTAGTAACAATTTCCTTTGGTTTTCAAAGTATTTTTTACTCTTTGAATGAATGATTAAATAGGGAATCTTTCGATTACATGCACTTATTTCTCTTTTGTGGTTTTCTTTGCTTGTTTAGGAGAGAGAATTAGTAGAGCATGAGAGGGAGTTAATGGGGTCTTAATATTGAGTCTATATTTGGGTTTAAAAGTTGAAGATACCTTTCTAAATTCCTTAAAAAGGATATTTTGTATATTTTTTTAAAAGTGGATTTGTAAATGAGTTGAAAATGGAAGGTGAGAAGTCACCTTTATTGATGATTACTTCATTTCTAAGGAGAAAATGTGCCATTTTTCACTCTCTATTTAATATATTTTTTTTGTTGGTGTTTGAGTCCCATTTTTTGGGACATTGGCTCTTGTCCTAAGTCAAATTGGGACACATTATGTATTTCATCTCTATATCTCTATCTTATTCTCCAATAGTGAGAAGAAATATTGTGTTTCCTAATGATCCGGATTGGATCATTATATTGTTTGTCATCCATATCAATGATTTTAGAGTATAAAAAGAGGAGGAATCAAGTCATGGAACCATTTTTTCGGCAGAACCCAGTTTGGCAAAACAGGGCCTGAAACCTTCTGAAAGTGTTTTGAGGCACCAAACAATGTTTTTTGGGGGTAAAATCTTGTTGCTTTAGTGCACAATTTTTCATGTTATTTTACACACAAATACCTTTCGAACTGCACATAATTGCATCAATCAGAGTCTATATGAGAAAGTTATGCCATGCAGAAGTTGACCTTCATGTATTCACCACCATAGTTTGAAAGGATGTCATGTCAGCCCCCATTATTTATGGAAAAATGGCTAACCACATGATTATGATGTAGAAAACTCTAGAATATTCTATATTGTAACTCTGGTTAAGGGTTGAAGTAGTCAAACCTAACCACTACTAGGCTATCGGTTGATGTTAAAACCGATCCACTAGGAGGAAAAGGGGTTCCATTCTTTAGAGTGCATTTGTTCCATAATTAAGCAAAAATAGCCAAGAGGGATAGGAGGTTGATAAAACAGAGAGGATTTGTTCATTGTAGCAACCCATGGGCCACAAAACATAATTTTTTGTACTCGCAGCCATATTTCCATACAAAGAAAGAGAGCAGAGTGACTTCACCTTCCAGCTGGGTTTTCCTCCCGAAATGGTTTCCCAGAGCATATCTTGTGTTGGATATCTGTGTGAGCTGTTATTTTTCTATTCTCTATTTTCTGCATAATTTTCATTCACATGCATGCACTATTAATAGTAAAATCTAAAGATCTAGAAATATAAGAAAATTATAATAGTGTAGAATTTCAGATTTTAATTATAATTTTATTAGATCTGTTGTGATGAACTGTCTAGTGGAATATCCACAGCAGTTTACGGATCACCTAAATTTGTTCTCACAAATTATTTTTTTTGGAGCAAACACATGCAACCTATATTCATCACTAAATATTTATGGGAGCTTGTAACCAAGGGATATATTATTCCTTCTCTTGATGAATTCAAAGCATTGAGTGATGATGATAAGGAATATATAAAGGAATTTATTAAGAAATATAATGAAGCCCTTTCACTTTTAGGGAGTGTTGTTGAAGAATCTATACTTCCAAGAATTAGTGGTGTATTATTATCCAAGCAAGCATGGGATATTTTAAATAACACATATGAAGGTGTGGTTGTAGCTAAAATCCAAACATTAAGGAGGAATTTTGAAAATGCGAATATGCAAAGTAATGAATCCATTCATGATTACATCACAAAAATGCACGATCTTGTTAATCATATGAGGTCATTTGGTGAATATTTTCTAGAAAGAAGGTTGACTGAGAATATTTTAAGAAGTGTTCTACCCAAGTTTCATATGGTCACCACCAATATTATGGTATCCAAATATTTAAACATAATGAAAATTGATGGATTGAGTGAGTTATTTTTAACTCTTGAAGAAAATAAACCTTTTGAAGAAGTGCAACATGCTTTTTCTACAAGGCATAGATGAAGAAGAAGATGTAGGGGTCAAAATCATAATCAAAATATAAATCAACAAAATTCACAAGGAAATGCATCTCCTTCGAGAGGTAAAGGAAGGAGTCCTAGCCAGTTCGGAGGAAGAGGCAAAGGTGGGTCTTATGGAAGAAGACAAATAGGACATGGAGGAAAAAATGGATGAAGAGGTGGAGGACCACAATGTTATTATTGCCAAAAATTTGGCTATATTGAAAGATATTGCTATGTAAAAAGATATCAAACATAAGGATGCTAATACAATTGTTGAAAAAACTAGGAATGAGAAGCTATTCATCTCAAGTTTGATGTAACATAGTGAATAAAGTGAAGCATGGTATATTGATTTAGGATGTTCAACTCATATGACATATCAAGAGGAATTGTTTACTAAAATTAATGTCAACTAGTCTAGCAAATTTATATTTGACAATGATAATGTTTATGAGAGATTTTTCGGTGTAAATCACATGATATTTCATTTGTCGATGCGTTTCGAACCAACCAGTGTGGTTCATCGTAAGGACAAGTTGAAGAATCAGATCTAGCTTTGCATATTAAATAGTCAGAGCAAAATATCCAACGGCTATATTTCTTGACTAGGTAACGGCTATATTGTCTAATGGCTAAATTTGACCGGGAAAGGTTAGATGGACTGGATTAGGGGCACAACCTTTATTTAATTAAATAAGTTAATCAGTTAGTTATATTCTTATTAAAATAAAAGAAAAGGGACCATTTTATAAAAGTTATAATTATAAATATATATTAAAATAAATTAACTATAAAATAAATTAATTTAAATTAATAGTTAGTTATAAAAGTTATTACATATATAAACATTAGAGTAATTAATAGTTAGTTATAAAAGTTATTAATTATATAAATATTAGAGTAATATATAAATAGTTTAGTTATATTCTTATTAAAATACAAGTTAAAGGGACTATTTTATAAACTTATATTTATAAATATATATTAAAATAAATTAACTATAAAAATTAATTTCAAATTAATAGGTTATTTATAAAAGTTATGAAATATATAATATTAAATTAATTTCAAATTAATAGTTATTTATTAAGGTTACTAAAGTTATTAACGCATCGACAAATGAAATATCATGTGATTTACGCAGAAAAATCTCTCATAAACTTGATATGGATCACAGAGGCCTCAATTCAACTAATGATAATGTTTCTGAGGTGAAAGGGAAAGGTATAATTGAAATATCAACATTGCGTGGAAAGAAGAAGTTGAATGAGTAGATTTTGTTAACACTAACATTGAAGAAGAACCTACTTTCTATAGGACATATGATGGAGAAAAATTACAAGTTAGTTTTCGATAATAATGAGTGTTTATCATGGATAAGTTGAATCAAAATGCAATTGTAGCAAGAGGCAAAAATTTCAGTCTTTCCTTTGATTCAAGTAATTCAAATATTGAATGCTACAGAGGAGATGAATATAAAACTTTGGCATTTAAGGATTGGGACATCTGAATTTTCAGATTTTGGTGTTTCTAAGAAAGCAGAGAATGATGAATGGCCTTCCTTATATCAAGTTGGATGATGAAGTATGTGAAGGGTGTATTTTTTGGAAACAACGTAGGGAAAGTTTCTCAAATAGAACATGCAACGCCTGAGAACGTCTAACATTGATGCATTCAGACTTGTGTGGTCCAATGGAGGTTGTGTCTTTTGGGAATGAACATTATATTCCTGCATTCATTGATGATTATTCTAGAAAGAATTGGGTATATTTTTTGTAGGAGAAGTTTAAAGTGTTTTCTCATTTTCTTGAGTTTAAGGATTTTGTTGAAAGGAAAGTGATTTGAAAATTCTCAACTTTCAAACATATAATGGGGGAGAATACAAGTCAAATGAGTTCTTGAATTATAGGAAGAATGGAATAAAGTGAGAGTTTACCAATTCATACTCTCCTCAACAAAATGAATTCGTGGAGAGGAAAACCATGACCATAGTTGAAATGGCTTGGAGCATTTTAAAAACAAAGTCTCTGGAGATTACTTTTGAGCCAAAGCAATACATACAATAGTATTGACTCTTAATATATGACCTATGGCAGCAATGTTGAATTTGACTCTAGAAGAAGCATGGTCAAGAATCAAGATACAAACTGAGCATGCACATATGGAAGTTTTTGTTGTACTGCATATTCACATGTTCCTAAGGAAAAGAGGAGGAAATTGGATGATAAAAGTGTGAAGTGTATCTTTATTGGATATAGTACTAAAATAAGAAGTTACAGGTTGTTTGATCCTCAAGCAAAGAAGGTGGTAATAAGTAGAGAATTTTTTTCTCATGGGTAGGGCATCTATCAACCAAAACATGTATAGTTTGAACTAAAAAAAGATGCAGTAGATATTGGTGATGAATCAAATTCCAAGACAGTAATGATAGAATGAAGTTAAGTAGAAGCCTAGGTGGTTTGAAAGGGGTCATTCACAAAGCATTATGTGGGATACAAATTTTGAAAGAAGGATTACTAGATACCAAAGTTCTGTAATAAATTATGCACTTACGACGCAAGTAATGAAAATGGAGAACCACAAAATTATGCAGAAGCATCAAGAAAGATAGAATGGAATGAACCTATGGAGGTAGAATTGGTGAGAAATGATATATGGGACTTGGTCAAATTAACAAAACAAAAAGATGTAATTGGCACAAAATGGGTTTATAAAAACCAAGTATAAATCAGATGGCACAATTTACAAGTATAAGGTTCATTTAGTTGAAATAGGTTACACAGAGAGGGAAGGCATTCATTATACTAAGACATTTTCCCTAGTGGCAAAGTTGGATACAATCAGAGTGGACAATTTTTTAGATGAATACTAAATCAAATTTTTTGAATGGTTATGTGGTTTCTTCTAGGGGGAAAGCCCAATAAGCGCACCATCACCTTTTATCAATTCATATTAATAACATTACTCCTTACTATATTGATTGTGTAGGTCAACTTGATCACATTTTCTCTTTGAAGTGAGAGAGAGGAGGGGGATGCTCATATATAATAGGCATGCATGAAGGCCATATTCGACTATGATATCAAACAAGCACCAGAAAGAGTGAGAGCATAAATTCGACTGGAGAGAGAGTGAGTAGATAAATGCAAATACCTATAGTCATTCATTATATGTATATCTATCAAGTAGGGGGCATTTTTCCCATTCCAAATAAATGCATCTGGGTTTACAAGTAAAATAAATATTCTTACCAATTTGTTTGGTTGGAATGACTAGCTAAGAGATGGATGCGATCACTATCGTTATAAAATATCTCTCAATTCATCTTGAAATAAAATCTTATTTTTTCCCAGAACAAAAAACAAGCAAGGATTCCCTTGATTGACTTACTTCCTCCTTGTTAATATAGTCGATAATGTTCATTGATGGTTTATTCTTTCTTTAACTTTTCCCTGCGTGGTGGTGGTTGGTCCTATCAATATTTGCATGGATGGATAGGGAGAGGGGATGGGGGAAAGTCTTGGATAAAGTCCTTGTACCAAAATATTGTATATGGAAAGAATTTGAAAACATGCTTCTTCAAATGACAATGCTACTATTATATATGTAAAATTGGATCCATGGACTTGTGGGGCCCACTAAAGGTGCATGTCCTATTTTGATGATTTGGGGTCCTAAGACTTTCAGATCCTATTTGGGACATTAATGCTTATTTTTGGGGTCAAAACTTTGCAAACAAAGATTTTGGCCCTCCAACGATGTTTTGCGTGTTCAGATCTTTCCAACGATGGAAAGATCACCTCAATTGAATTTTGTAAGAGGAAGCTATAACACCTACAAGTTGACTTATGTTTTCACCACCATAGGATTAAGTGGATGCCATGTCATCTCTTATTACTCACACAAGCTAGTCATGTGTGAACTTTCAAAAAGATTCTAGAGGGTCCCATACCCTAACCCTAATTGAGAGTTGAGCCATGAAAAATCCTCGACACTAAAGGACTATCAATAAATATTAAATATTGGACCACGATGAAGATAGGAAGTTCCATTCCTATTGAATTAATTTGTTTTTCTTTTTAAATAGTGATGGGGAAATTTATATTATCCAAATAGCTTTAGTAAAACTAGTAGCACTATAAAGACATAAGCAAAGCCTTCTTAATCCTAACTATAATGCAAGCATCTTGTGGAGTCAATTTGAAAATACACATGTTGTTATAAATCTTAAAGTGACCTATAAAATACTAATTTCTTAAAAATATATAGGTAAAGAAAGGAGTTGTGACGCATTACTTCATAAACTCTAATGTTGATGCCTATTGATTCTTGCTCCATTATGTCCATGACTTTAGTCATTAATATTATTGTATTCTTATGCACATTGCTCTCAGGTTCTAGAACTTATTGGTTGGATTCCATTAAAAAAGCATCGTTATTAATAAATTCCACCATGTGTTTGAGAAGATCACAATTTTGTCTTTAGAATTGCTAATTACTCCTTAATCTGCAATAAAGTGTTCATAATCTCCATGAATTATTGCATACATTGTTTTTCAAATTCTATGAATTTGGAAATAAGAGAAAAAATAAAAGTTTTGTTTACCTAAACCTTTTCTTCACATATCCTAAAAATCCTTATAAGGTCCATCAAATCTTGTCATTTCATAGATTATACTCAAATAGAAAATGAGCATATTTCCAATCTATGTAATTTAATGTATTCTAAATATAAAATCTAAATTCAACTTAGTTCAAAAATTAATTAGCTTTATTTATAATCGAAATGAAATATTATTTATCTAAACTAATTTGTTTTTCTTTTCTGCCATATATAGTATATGGATAGATACAACCCTTCTTTAGGTGACAATGGTTGAAAGTTCGTTTTTCAAAATTGTACAACGATTAGGTTGGTATGAGTTTGACTATTCTTAGTTTCAAGTGGATATTTAAAAAATTGAACAAACCTAAATACCAACCCATCAAATAATTGTATAGTCAAAAGTGGGACCAATGACAGAAAGGTAATGGTCAAAAGTGTGACCAATAAAACATAAAATCCTCTCCATGGTCAAAAGTGTGACCAATGACCAAAAGGTAATGGTCATTTGAATATACTCATTTTTTATCTTTCCTTCATTGTTGGAACATTGAGCAGACGTATCAGAACACCACTTTTCACAATGTGAGAAATTTGGATGTTTTTTCGAAAAGTTAGTAATGTTACTTATTTTCTTTAAAAGCGAAAAATAGGATTGTTAAATTGGAATTGTTAGAAGTGTAAAAATTATACTTTGGTTTGAAATAATAATGGTTGTATTAAATTTAGTTGTTTACATTTACATATATTTTTGACATGGAAACCAAAAAACATAGTCCATGACCCAAAAACAAAAAGATCAAATTAAATATTTTTAATATTCAACTAAAAAATTCTAGCCCATAATCCATTTTTTTAATCCAAATTAAATACTTTTGGAAGATCTTTGCCACAAATCAAAGAGTGCTTTTTCGTGGAGTTAGGATAGTTGGGATTTGAAAAACGTTTAATTCATTAGAAATATAATTAATATTAATAATAATTTTTACAATTTAATTCAAACCAAATGTAAAAACAGAGTATCTCATTACAAACAGTTTTCTTTCCAATTTTTACGTAATATAATAAAATATTAAACCATAGAAAAATGAATTTATGTCATAAAAAAGATGTGAGTAAAGTGTACCCTGATGGCTTGTTCTTCATGTTCTCTTCCCCACTCTGACATCGTAAGTCATGGTTGACTTGGTCATCTTGTAGACACTAGTTGATCCCTCTAATGATGCTTGTTCTCATGATTCACACTATTAATTTTATACACAGGTCTTAGGATCAAGACCCTGCAACATCTTTTTATTTACCTCTTATTAGTGTCTTTAGAGATTTTAATTTTAAATGATTTAAAAATAATAATAATAATCCCTACACCTATTTAAAAATCATGCATGAATATAGCAACAATATCTAGCAATAATAACATAAAATATACCAAGCAGTTATTCATATTTAACATTATTATTGCAGCATTGTGTTAATAACATTTAATGAAATGAATGATTTTATCAATAATGTTGATGTGTGAGTTTGTTGTGTTGTTGGTACATACAACAACAACCGTTGAACATTTAATGAAATGGTTGATTTTATCAATAATGTGGATGTGTGAGTTTTCTATGTTGTTGGTAGATACAACAACAACTATTGAACTTTTTAAATGTGATACCTATTCATGTGTTTGGTATCCCTTGAGAAAATCTTATTCATGTGTCTAGTAGTCCTTGAGCAAATCTTCTCATTTTCAACGTGTGGAAAAAGCAAAAAAGAATTGTTGAGCATCCCACCACATATTGAAAATACTAAAAGAAAAATATTATTTATATTTTCAAATTTTAATTTATGATGTAATCATAGTTGTTATCTAAAGTTTTAATATCACTTTGATGACTAGACAAGAAAACCATACAATAATATAATAGATCAAACTGTTAATTTGTAAATTAAATTAAGTAAATTAATTATTGCAAATAAATCATTAAATAAACTCAAAATATTTAATAATTAAATTAATATTGTTTATATTTTTTAAAGTGCTTTAATTATAATAAAAAATATTAGATGGGTCAAGTTCACAAGTAGAATTACACTTCTATAATTTATATTTTAAAATTAGATGTCTTATAAATCACCTTGAGAGATTCTACAAAATGATTTCACTTTATTTCACTATGTGACTTCAAAGGATGGTAGTAATGACAAGTGTGCTTTAAAAAAAAAAATATTATATTGATATGAAAACATATTTATCAATTGCTTTATAGAAAAGAGGCACCATCATCAAACATTCCAAAATCCCATTTTTAATAATAATTTTATAATAATCCTATTTCCAAAAAATTATTTTAAATATTACAAAGAGGAGCCACCTTCCTCAAACATGCGAAGAGTCCCATTTTCAATAATAATTTTATAATAAATCCTATTTCCGAAAATTAATTTTAAATATTTTGATAATAGAATTTCATTAAAAAAAAAAATATTATAGATGAAAGAAATGAAAAAGTGGGCCTTGACCCGGTGGCACTTATTTGAAATGGCGTTTGTTAAATTTTTTAATGCTAAATGACGTGGCTAAGATACCGTAGGCAGTGAAGTGTCTGAGGCCGAATTGAAGGCTTTGTTGATTAGTCAGTTGAATTCGGCAAACGACAATTCCAAATAAGTGTTTAAGAAAAGAAATAATTACAAATTGATGTTACAGGTGTACAAAATACAAATTTATTAGTATTAGAGGGTCTTTACAATCTCTAGAAACATAACCCTACCAATAGCATATATAACTTCTTAATAATGTTGCAGTGATATATGCGTGGCATCAAGGATCTTTGCTACATAGTAGCAATCCTTTGTCTCTACATACAAAACACATTGGTCATAGGTAGTAATAACAAGCGTTGTCTATATGTGCTAATCACTCATACATAGCAACTGCACAAAACAATATCAGCTATAAAACTTTGCACAATACTACACAATTAATAAACTGTTTTGAGTGGTCTTAACAGTACCTGTAATAGAAATATTGAAGCACCAGCAGTGCGTGAAATTTGGATGAATATGTTTGCCTTGAGGCAGAAAAAAGAACAGACTTTGTGCATCTCACAACATTTGCAGCTCTCGTGTTTGATTCACAATGCCTGATAATCCAAAAAAATAGGGCGCCATCCCCGTCCTTTCCCACATTGCAGCCAAAATGCAAGGAAAGAATTTGTCTCTTCGGCAGAAGATAGAGCATCATGCCGAATAAACCTTCATTTCTTTGGCATATTACATACACAAAATAACTATTTCTCATATTTCAATGGCTTGTTTGAATAGCTCTCGAAAAATTCATATTCACATTGTAAAGCCAAGTCTAACTAACATATCTTCTGATAGTGAAGGAGATCATATCAGCATAGTGTTTACCTGTAACAGCATAGACGATCAACATAGTGTTTACCTATAACAACGCAGACGAGGGTTCAATATCTAGGAACACTAGGAAATCCTGGAACTACACTAATAGGAACTATTACGTATATGGGAACATAAGCACTTTTCGCTTACCATGGTTGGAGCTTCACTCCATCTATATTGTCTCCTCATCAATGGGATCTTCTAAAAAATTAATGGAAAAACTAATCCTCAAAGACAAACTAATAATAGAAGAATTGCTCTCTTATCTTTCAACAAACCATACCTATACCTATTGCCTACACGTACGATGTATATGCTTGGCCCTTCCCCGCTAGAGTAAGGCTCCTACCAACTACTCGAATTCCCCGCTAGAGTAAGGCTCCTACCAACTACTCGAATGCACCGAATTAGGCTTCTGTGTTAGGGGTTATACAAGAGCACTATAAGGTTTTGTGTGCTTGACGATCTCTGCAGCTAAAGTGCTTGGATTTTGAGAGAGAAGAGAAGTTTAAGATCTTTGCATTAAGAGGAAGGCATCGAGTGGAAGGCATCCATCAATTGTTGACACCCATAATAGAAATGCCCACCATTCCGCCTGTAAATGAAGAACATGACGAGTTTCGCCAATAACAGAAGGATGAAGACCATGAAGAGTAACTGAAGGATGAATACCATGACAAATATCCGGAAAATGCGCACAGATGCCAGTGGAGAGAAGAAGGGTGGCCCTAAAAATCTATGCATAGATGTCAGACATACATTTAAAGTGTAGACGGTTGACTGATTCAAAAGAAGGCCTATCAGCCTAAATATGAAAATGATTGATTTGAAATTAATAAGGTTTTGGCGTGATGGAAAAGAATATAAAATTAAAATTAATAAGATTTGATTTAATTATAAACTAGTGTTATATGGCAGTTTAATTTATGCTATTTAAGTTAAAAAATTATGCCTTCACACTAATTGGAAATTGAGATTTGAAATGATTCCTGGGAAGATACTCGAATGGCGAACAAGCTTTGGTTCTAGGGTTTCACTACGCGCGGGACGGAGGGCAACAAGCACCCATGGAGACATAGGGAGGAGGGATCTTTGCTCCCTCCTATAGTAATATGGTACCAAACAGAGGATGAGGAGGGAAAAAGAACAAACCTCCACAACCTTTGGAGATCAAGACAAAAAACACTGAAGCACAGAAGGCGAAAGGTAACAAAACCCATGCAGAGTAAAGGATGAACAAAGAAGACTATCAAGAGGAAAAAGAGGAAGACATAGGTCAGGGGTCAGAGAACAGAGCCAAGATGGGGCCCTATAAACCCAAAACCATTACTAAACCTCGGGTTATTCTGAATGATCCAGCTCTGCAAGTGCATAGGGATCACATGGCAAACTATGCCATCATATGCAAATTTATGAGAATCTGGCCATCAGAGAAAGTGTTGTACACCTGGATAAAATAGAACTGGAAACCAAAGGGGGAGTTAAATATACATCTTGGATCGAAATGTTTTTATTGTGGTGTTTACGAACATGGAAGACAGAGACATGAATTTTGAAGGAGGACCATACTTCTTTGCAGCTGTTGGTCTCTATATGCGGCCATGGACAATGAACTTTGTGCAAGAATGAGAAACCTTCACTTCGGTACCAGTATGGATTAGACTATACTCCTTACCTTTAGATTATCGGATGCCAGAGTCTTTAAAAGCTATAGGCAATAAATCAGGTCATTTCTTAAAAATCTCAGAGGCAACTCTAAGGGGAAAATATACATCCTATGCTCGTATATTTGTGGAAATGGACCTATAAGGAACCCTTCTAGATGAGGTCATTCTAGAAGTCTATGACGAGGAATGGATTCAAACAGTTGACTATGAACATATCCCGTTCAGATGTCACAAGTGTCATGAGCATGGGCACCTATCCAAACATTGTCCTCTTAATAGAAAGGAGGAAAACCTAAATACTAGCAAAGGGAAAGACCAGACAGGTTTCACCGGAGTAGAAGGAAGAGGAAAAGGAGGGGGAAGGAAGACACAAAAGAACCCTATTGGGAAGGATAAAACTAAAATCCACAACAGGTTTGAGATCTTCGGAGAACAAGAGGCAAATGAAGGGTATCAAGAGAGTACAGAGAAGGAGACAGCAAGGGGGGAAGAAAAAGGAATAAGTATGGAGTCCACTCATGAACAGAACGAACACATAATGGATCCTCTGAGTAACATGGAAATAGACAAAGAACTGGAAATGTCTCAAAGTGAAAGTGGCACAGAGGATCAAGACTTACAGGAGATCCTAGAAAGGGAAAACCTAATGCTGGAAAAGTTTCTAGAACAGGAAGGAAATCTGGGAATAAACTCCATCCCTCAGGAGGATGTGGACAAGGTTCAAAAGATATTCCTGAATAAGTCAAACCAAACAGCTGCAGGAGTCAAAAGGGGACATGACAACTAGGAAAACAAAGGGACTTCCTTAATAGGATTAATAATAGGAGAACTAACAAAGAATCTAGGCAAGAGGAGGGGAAGAAAAAGATAGAAAGAACTACTACTGGAGTGTGGAAAACTCATGATTGACTCAAGAAGGATGAAATACCTCTCCAGTTACTCATTTAAAACCCCACCTCAATGAAAATTACAACCTGGAACATTAGAGGAATTGGGAGCAGAAGAAAATAGAGGAATCTAGGTAAAAGAATCAAAGAGAAAAAACCTGACATAGTATTCATACAGGAAACAAAATGCTCTATGGAGAGAATCTGTGAGGAACACAACAAATGGTTAAATATATATGAATACCTTGAAGTTAAGGCAAATAAATCGGTTGGTGGCATTCTCACTCTATGGGATGCACAGAAATTTGGTGTAATTGATGCAGAGGCATCCAGACATCACCTTTCACTAATTTTCCAATCGGTGGGGAACATATAATGTTATATGATCACCAATGTCTATGGTCTGCAGCCAATGTAGGACAAACTTCGACTCCTCACAACACTGGAGGATATGAGGAAGAGATACCAAGCTCTACCCTGGATTCTTGGAGGAGATTTCAACATAACAAAATCACTCATGGAGAAGAAAGGAGGAACTAGAACACTTGGCAGAGACTCAGTTGCCTTCCAAAACTTCATCACCAACATGAAATTAGTTGATATGGAAACAAGCAATGGAATCTTCACTTGGAATAACAAAAGAGGAGGACCTACACAAGTAGCCTCAAAATTGGACAAATTTATTATCTCAGAGGAACTTCTTCTCAGGGGAGGCAACATCATTGTACTTATTGTCATGCGGAAAGAGTTAATCTTGCGGACAAAACCAACCTCCCTAGAAGCCTAAGACTTTCTAGTGACAAACAAGACAATTAAGAGCAATCCTTCTCTAAACATGCATTACCATACGAGAAACCAAGTGTTTTTTATCCTACCTGAAGTCCAACGTTGTTGTAGTAGTCTAGCCTCGTCGATCCAGATGAGCTCCTCCTTCACTTCGAAACCTGCATACACTAACAATCAAACGATTACATAACACCTGAATATATCATAAAACAAAACATATTCAACATCTATACCAAGGAGTATATGAAACAGTTCATTAACAACAAATCATTGAGAATAATGGACTTATTTGTATTAATAGGAAACAAAAGGAACCATTACAACCTGAGCCTTGGTGTTGTGCAAGCTCCTCCCAGGGTCAACAAGATTTTTCCTTTACTTTGATAAGCTCACCCACTTCCAAATGAAACAAGAAAGGATGGGAATCTCTCCTCACAAGCTTATACAAGGAAGTCCTAATTCCAGCAGCATCTACCCTTTGGAATATTCAGCTTTCAACCTCCCCTCCTCTGGCCCAATGCCTGTATTTATAATGCTCTAGAGGAAGTTAATCAGGTCCACCATCAATGGGATAAGCCCCTCTTTGGATGGGGTAGCTCCTCTCTTGATGGGATAAGTTCCTCTTTCATAAGGATACATGAACCATTTGGAGGCGCTCAATACACGTCAAACAATCTTCTAGAATGCTCTAGAAATGACCACAAGTAACTTTTTTAAGATGAAACTCGCGCCTTTTGACCTTTACAGGAGTACGCACCCATCCCTTGACATACAGAGCATACAAGTACGCAAGTATAATGAACTTGGGATGCGTACACGCAGGTAAGGTAGAGAGAAACTGTGTACCCAGAGATAAACATGTTTTTTTAATGACTTTCTCTCTTTCTTGAAGTTTGACATGGAGAGCAGAGGTATGAGGCTTGCCAAGGAGGATAGCATGACTGTTGATGGAGCCATACTAACTGTAAATAGTCATGGTGACAAATTTTAGTGTAACAGATTGCCCCCTAAAGTGCGAAGCCTGTAATAGATTAGGGTTTTATATCATCTAGGAAGGGTGAAGTACTTTATTATTTCAAGGATTATCTTGTGGAGAGCCCAGTCAGAACCTGCAATTTTCAACACAAAATACATGTATAAGATTATATCATCGCTGAGGTAGGCATTCCCATACTCAGATCAAACTTTAACTAACAGACTAACTACTACTCTGATACAGGAATGATTTCATAGTACATCATAATCATAGACTCATGTAGACATAGTATGGACGCAACCATCTGTTTATAATTGGTCTACTATATAATGAGTACAAAAATCCTCGCAGCCTGGATGGTGGAAACTAGATCCAGGGTCTTCATCTCTACTTCCCGAATTGGTACGATTCTAGCCATGCGAATAAATGAGTCGATGTCGAACATGGTAGAAACAACTTGATTACCAGTCAATGATGTAAACTGTTAACAAGTGTGAGAGAGACCACCAATGATGTCAATGGTTCTCAAAGTACCCAGTACAATCCATGAGATGTGAATGAATGAGTCGATGTCGAGCATTTCACGGAGTCCTTCGATCGAAAGTCAATGATGTAAACTGTCGTCAAAGGCGAGAAACCTGCCATTGATGCATGCAGACTTCAAGGTACTGATGATTTATAAGTCAACTCTCTAGATAATGTGCTGATGCCGATAGAAAGTGACCCGTCACAGGCAAGCCTACAACACGAAATCATAGTTCAAGTTGAAGAAATGTTGCTGTAAGGACTGACTCAAGGATGATAGAATGGATGATAGGTATTTTGCAATTGAATGTTTTGTTTGCAGACCTCTTGAACACATAACGACACAACAGATGGCTTGGTGACGAATGACTCAAATTTAATACCCGGAACCCGGCTGAATAATTTCAATGTGGTTTGATCAACTGTGAGACAAGGATTTCCCAACCCAGGTGAATAAAAAGTGTCGTGTTCAAGAGTGGTAGTAAGGTTTTTCTGAGACAAAAGGATATCAAATAGGCTCATTCTTCTCTCTTTTCCCCCACCATTTTTGGCAAGTACCTCTTTATTTTTACAAGCTTGAGGAGGATAACATATGCTTGATTATAAGCTCATCCTTCGGATGAGTCCAACTTAGTTTTGATTCGAACCCTAAGAAGGAGTGGTCCGTTCCTGTTTATAATAGAACAGGTCCTTTACTGTGAAATTTTAACGAGTCCAGTATAGGAGAAACTCGGCGTTTTTCATATTTAGAGAGTCTGAAAAACTTAGAAGACTCCAGATTGAACTTTTCCGTAAATTTGTGTCTCCTAAGCCCGAAAAAGTATAAAATAATACCTAGGAGAACCGCTTGATCTTGCGACCAAGGATATTTTCATAGTTAGTGTCTTTGATCTGAAAAGTAAAAAGCGATCAAGGACACGTCGTTTTATTTCCAATATCGAATTTGAAACGACAAAAATCCGGCAATCTTTTCTTGTTTTTTCGGTCGGAAAAGGGCTGCAAGAGGACCGTCTTTTAATTCCGTTTTAACGAGTGTAAAAGAAACGCTCGGCAATATTTTTAGTTTTTAGGAGTCAGAAAAGGGCTTAAAAGATGACTCTGATGTTTGATTTGTGAAAA
>APFE030616392.1:53268-66277 GCA_000404065.3 Pinus taeda | reverse complement strand
ATAGCGGAGATGGTGGAAGGCTTGGACTACTGAAGGGAGGTCGTGAGGTCGAACCTCGAGGCCCCCATAAAAATTTTGTTGAATTGTCCTATGCCTAGTTTTTTGGGAGGTGCCATGTGGTGGCCTCTGGGCTTGCCACGTGGCAGTGCCTCCTGGCTCCAAAACTAACCAATCAAACTATGCCACGTTACCAATCTGAAACTCAATAACATTGTTGCACTTGTCGATACATGATTGAATGTTGACCAAGTTGACCTTACCTAGTCACTTGCCACATCGGCAGCACGAACTGTTCACTGTGTTGTGACTAGGCATTTTTTTGCAAATTTTGTCTATTTAGCAAAGCGAACATAGCTCAATAACTTCCTCATACGCACTTGGTTTTCAATGAAATGAGTTGCGTTAGGATCGTTTTTCTGAGACGAACACAGTTGTTTAGGTTTTGAGTCATTATAAGAACTTTGATTTTCGAGCTAAATATTGAGTCGTTGATCATCCATAGTTTTAAATTTTTATACCTGCTGAAGGAAGGATATATTGTTTGTTGTTTTGGTAAAAAATATTTGAATTTCAATTAGCTTTAAAAAATTTAAATAGATTTTATAAATTTTATTAAAGTTTTGAAAAAATAAATATTAAACTGAATATTTTGAAAACTAAAAAATAACTTTTATTTTTTTATTATTATAGTTGGTTGATGTCTAATTTTATGTGGTTTTAAATTGAATCATGAGATATGAAAATTATATTCAAAAATAAAAAATATAAAAATAAGTTTATATTCGCTAAGTGTCATAGTAATGATTGATATTGCAATCTTTGCACAACACTATGTCATAATGATAATTGCCCACCATAATTTAAGCAATTAGTTGTGTATGTAAGCATGGAGTTGGGTTACACTTTTTGGAAAAAGAGAGTGCGTTTGGGTGGAAAAATGATGGCTCGATCAAGAATTTTTCAAGTGCTCGATCGCGCTCCTTGGGTGCTAAAAAAGTAGTTTGATTGAGGATTAAAAACAATCTTTCTTCGAGTTATAACACTCGATCGAGCATTATGGATCGGTCAAACTTTTGTTTTTATTAAATACCACTCCCACGAACTGCATGCACCAATTGCACACACCATGGGTAAAGTCAGAGCTCGACTGAGAGTGTGACCATAGCTCGACCAAGAGTATTTGGAGTTTGAGTGAGCAAATGAAGCATGGAGCATACAAATCAATCTCACCAACGACCTCGCCAATGTCCTAGAGGCTCACATGAAGGTAGGTATTCTATCTTTTTTATCTTTCTTCTTTAATTTTTTTTACAAAATTAAACAAATTAATTTATTTTCAAATTTTAGATTTATGGGATTGTTGATTTGTTGTAGTGATTCTTCTGGATAAATCCCATCCATTTTGACTTGAGAATCTTCATTTCGAACCTACAACTAAGGTTCATCATTAAGATAAAAAATGTGTGAGAAAAACCAATCTACCTCAGTATTAATAAGAAAATGGTAATAGGGTAATAAAAATTTGTCAAAGAAAATGATGATAATGGAAAACAAGCGACAAAGGAAATAATCAAAATATGATTTTTAATTAAAAATAATATATTTAAATTAAAAAAATTTAAAATTACTAAAGAATAATAAGATTAATATTATAAATAAATAATTTATTATTTTCAAAATTCTTTTTTTATTATTATTTTTCATTAATTATTGGAATATAGTATAAAAGAATACTTATTTCTAAATTAAGAATTATGATCTAAGGAAGAATGAGATTATAAGTAAAGATTCATAAAGTGAATGAAATGATTAATAATTAGAATTTTAATATTAACCAATTAATGTATTTTATAAATGTGAAAGATGATTAATGTATGTTATGACTATATATTATAAAGAATACTATTTCTAAATTAAGAATTATGATCTAAGGAAGAATGAGATTGTAAGTAAAGATTCATAAAGTGGATGAAATGATTAATAATTAGAATTTTTATATTAACCAATTAATATATTTTATAAATGTGAAAGATGATTAATGTATCTCATGAAATATATAAATGTGAAAGATGATTAATGTATCTCATGAGATTAATGTAGTAGTTATTATTTTAATTAAATTTTTTAATTTTAACTTAATTTTTAATTATTATTAAAAAAATACCATTTATAATTAAGGGATTAGGGTTCAAGTTTTAGAATAATTGTTACTAAAAATGAAATATAACATGAAAGAAAGTGAGAAAAAAAATGAGTTAAGGGGTGTTAAGATTTCTAGATTTTGGTTTTAATGTGAGGATCTAATTTTTACTTGTGACTTAACCTTCATTTCTGTCGAAGTTTTTTCGAATGTTAATTAATTTTGATGGCTTTGTTGAATTTTCTATGGAAATAGTGGTAAAATTTAGAAGAATGTGAGTTTTCTAAAAAATGGATACAAAAAACATCAAGCTATCAAAGCCTTAAATAAGGAAAAAAAAATCCGGTCTCATTAATAAAAACAAAAAATTAGACAATTTCATCAACATAGCCAACGTCTTTGATATTCATGACCACTGATAAAATCTCCCATATACTAAGGAAGCATAAAATTATGACCACCTTCAAACCTATTAACACAATTCGTAGCCACCTCAATTCAGCCAAAGATCCCATTGACCTTAAAATCCATAAAGGAGTTTATCTAATTCCTTGTTCTTGTGGGATCATATGTTGGTGAAACTAGAGGATCTGTTACTGCTCGCATCCTAGAACATTTTGCTGGCGTAAAACATAATCGGTTAAGAAACTCGGCCCTAGCAAAACATTCCAATAATAATAAACGTCACATATCCATTGAGAAAACTCGCATTCTTTCTAACATTGACCATTATTTTAACAGAAAATTAAGAGAAACCATCGAAATTAATAAACATCCCAAAAACTCAACATAGATGAATGTTAAATCATAAGTAAGAATTAGATCCCAACATTGAAATCAAAATCTAGAAATCTTAACACCTTTAACTCATTTTTTCTCACTTGCCCTCTTGTTCTATTTCATTATTAAACTATTATTCCTAAGGCTTACAAACCCTAATCCCTTAATTATAAATGTATTTCTTCAAAATAATAATTAAAATTAAAATTAAAATATTAAACATTTTAATTAAAATAATAACTACCTCACATTAATACTCCTCAATAGTCATAAGATACATTAATCATCTTTCACATTTATAAAATACATTAATTCGTTAATATTACTTCTAATTATTCATCAGTTCATTCACTACCTTATTTATTCTTTTACATCTAATCTTTTTTAAAATAGTTTTAATAATTTAATGATATTAATTAAAGAATATATAAAAAAGATTATGAAATAATAAATAATTATTTATATTATTAATATTTTATTTTTTAGTAATCTCCAATTTTATTTAAATCATTATTTTTAATTATAATAATATTTTGATTATTCCTTTTGTCGGTCATTTTCCATTATTATCATTTTTTTTTGCCTTTTTATTACCATTTTTTATTAATATCGAGGTAGATCAATTTTTATCACACATATTTTTATCCTAACGATAAACCTTAGTTTCAGGTTTGAAACGTCGATTCTCAAATCAAAATGGATGGGATTTATGTAGAAGAATCACTACAACAAATTAATTTATATAAAAATACGAACATGTACAAAAACCATGAAAACCAATTAATTTAAAAACTATACAAAAACAATGAAAACCACAAAATACTCTTCAAAGAACTTAGAAAATCACAAAACCATCCAAGAAACCTATAAAAAAACATTAAAAAAAAGCCCTTTAAAACAACATAGAAAACCATAAAACCAACCTAGAAGACCCTAAAACATAACCCTTCAAAACAACTTTGAAAACACTTCGAAACCACAAAAAGAAATACAATTTAGGTTTTGAATTTGTTTCTTGCTTGTAATGTTTTGTTTATTAAATGTGTATTTTCTGATTTTGAATGGTTAAAACATTTTTTTTTTCTAACTAATTTAGGTTTTAATTTTTTTTCTTTAGGAATTTTGTGAGATAATTTTTTTATTTTTTACTATTTGTTATTTAAAATGCATTTTAAATTTCTAGCCAATTTGATTGAAAATATACCTCAAAAAAACGCCAAAAAAGAAAAAATGAAACTATAACCAATAAATAAGTAAATTAGGTGCTTGCGGTTGACATAATGAATATGGTTGCTCATGGTGAACGTCTATATATATATATATATATATATTATATATATATATTATTTACTATAACATCATACACACACACGTTTCATAACATAACATAGCTCTATAACTATTTAATTCATAACATAAAGTTATTTAATGTAACATAACGTAGTGTAGCATGTATTGTGCATAACTATAACATAATATAACTATAACATTTAACATAGCATAATTATTTAAAACATAACACACACACACATATATCATTTAACATACAACTATATATAATTATATAACTATATATAAGTTCATGTTTCAACAATTCATGATTGATAGATACATTAAATCCATCATGAAAAGTGTATTTGGTCTAGTGCATAAAAACATTTAGACTCTTTTCTAATTCGTATCATATTGTTTCATTATGTAGTACAAGAAACATTGTCTTCATGTTCTTGGAACTCATGTGTCAAAGTCAAACATTAAGAACTTAAAATCTATTGGAGTATTAGGTTGGAATGAAATTTTATTAGTTTTGTAAATAGATTTATTTCAATTTTTTACATATATATTTACATATTTATGTGTTATGAATAAAATCCATTATTTAGAAACGAGATGAAGTCTGAAGGTAGATTTGATCACTTCTTTCAATTGTGTTTACATGGAACTCAACACTTTGGTTGATAAATTATCAAAAAATGAACTCTAAAGTTTAAGACTTTAGGTTAGATTATTCTATTTGAGTTTAGAAATGTTTTTTTTGTCAACATTTTTTTCTTTGATTAGTTTCTATGTATTATATGCAATATGCTAAGGCATCCCATATGCGCACCCCAACTATAGTCCATCACAGTGTAAGGGTTTTTTTATACATGGTTGGGCTCCTAATAGATCACGTAGCTCACTGAGAGTTCATGCTCCACTCATAGATCCTGTCTCAGACACTAGTCAAAGTGTTATAGGAAGTGTTTCTATCTCTGTTGATGATCATGCTACCTCTAGTGGACCTTCTTGACCTATTTCAGGTACACCTGCATTTTAAATTCCCTTTAAAATTTATGTGTTTATGTCTTGAAATTGTATTTAATTTTTAAATTGTCTTCAACTAATGTGTTTGAATTTAATGTATATGTTTTTATGCTTCTAGTTTGTTAATTATATATGTTAAATAATGTTTATGATTTGTAGGCCCTCAGCAAGCCGAAGCTGAGGATCAAAGTGCAGCATCGATCCCTCCATGGGATGATGCTACAACTCATATCACATTAGAGGACGTTATGACCTGTCATACACAGATCAATGTAGATATACAGAACATACCTGCCATTTCACCGATTCATCTTGCATTGTATTTAATGTTGGATAGCATCAATAGTTTGATCGAGACACATTGGAGGTCAAGCCCACATAGCCACCTCCTACAATCCATACAAAGGATTAGGAGACATAAGGTTAGAGGCCCATATACTTGGGAGGTGGTGAAAGAGGCAACCAAGGACATTGATGTTCGTGGGGAGTTGTTCGACATCCCTCTAGATCACTTTGCTAGACATAGAGGTCTAATTCCACTAGAATATTTTAGGAATGTTGATGCAACCCCTTTTGTGTATGATAGATTCATTAGGGTTTGGGGCCGGTTCTCCCACCATGACTAGGTCGCCATTTATTTTTCCAAGTATTTATATGTAGAGTTTTTGTTACATATGAGGCCAGATTACACTGATACCTAATCTCATTATTATGGACCTGACTTTGGACATACCTATGAGTGTGATGGGCCTCGTAGTGACACTGGGCATGTACCACCACCTCTGAGATTATTTCCACTACCATCTCGGAGCTTGGTATTAGTAACAGAGCTAGAGGAGTTATTGTAGCTCGGTGGTGAAACCAATGAGACTATTGCAGACAACATGCAACCATCATTGGCCATTTCACATGTTGCATTGGATGAAGAGATTAGAAGATCACCACCATTTCCTCTTGACCCGCCAATGCCCTTATACGATGATGCATTTATCATGAGTTTACTGTTTGACCAATTTTTGACATATACATGTATGTATCGTGATTCCATTCATGAGACTTGGAGGGTACATGACCCACGTGACACAGATCAGGTATATATATATATATATACATGAAACTTTTTACTCTTATTGTCAAATTATGCATAATTATTTATATTAGTTTCTAGCTCGCATTAGATTGAATTTATATTAATAAGTTCAAGATAACATGTAGACACATCCCAACTACATGGATGAGCTTATGAGGTCATCCGAGGGGGTAGTTGATCAGTTAGGCCATCCTCGACCAGAACATGTTTCCATGGATTCTCCTCCACCTCATATGTTCACTAATGTGGAGGAAAGTCACTATGTACAACCACATGGACCAACAATTGAGATAACATTTTTATCCCTAATATTTCAACATTTTTTTTCTAAGTTATACATATATGCTAATTAATTTGTAGACTAATTATAATTTGTCCTTACCATTGTGTACACAGGTCCAAATGCAGAGTGTCGCCTATGTTGCTGTTATGTGTAGACATGAGTGTGATGCTAGGTTTAGAGGCATTGATGATGCAAGTCTATTGATGCAGGCCCCAATCATTAAGCCACAGGCAATGGGAGCACCAAACCTAGATTCTTCAAACCACCATCCTCTATGACTTGCATTTGTACTCCACTAATGTTGGTAGATTCATGTATATGTAATTAAAAATGTGGTTCAAAATCATTTATTTCTATATTGTTTATTTTGTACAAATAATGATCTAATTAGTTTGGATTTGAATGTGTTATATTGTAGTACCAAGTTATGGACATTTTGTGCGATGGAACTCACATAGGAGTTCTAGTGATACTTAGAGTGTCATAGTTTATATATTTTCAGGCTCATTTCATAAGGCACATTCACATGTGATACAAACTTTTTATATTTTCATACATGGATAGTTTATGAATGTATGTCATGAACATTATTTTATTTTATGGATTCTTATTATTTCAGTTTATGCATGTTCATGTGATATTTGTAATTTGTATATATTTTCGTATAGAAAGGTTATTGATACATGTATTCACTATTTCAATTTATGGATTTGCATTAATCTTGTTTATGGATGCTCATTAATTTTTGAAGTTTATGGATCCATTAAATTATTTCGCTAATTTAATTTTTTTTCTATATATTATAACTTTTATTAATCGAAAGTTCTTAGTGCATCTACATTTTATGTTATTTCAATTCAATTTTAAATAAATTATTTAAATATATAGTCATCATTATATATATATATTTTATATAAATTTTTTGTGACCAACCCATATACCATTTCATGGACAACTTTTTAAAGTATTGCAATCAATTTCTTATCTCAAGGTTCAATTAAAAAACACAAATATGATTGAAATAAATTTTATTCAATTTTAAAAGATGTCATGTTATCTACAAGTGCTTAGTCATAACATGATATAAGTTAATCATATTGAAAATTTAATATATAGGTCAAAAAACGATATATGACAACATTTCTATAATTTTATATAATGTTACCAACTTTCCTAAATTTACAATTAGTTATTCAAGTATTTCAATCAATTCCTTATGATGGAAATAACTTTTATTCAACTTTTAAAAATTCAAATATGATTTAAATAAATTATATATTCAATTTTAAGAGATGCGGAGATGTAAAAGTTACAAATACAAGTTTTATTTGATTTGGTTTGAGGTTATATACAAAAGCTTATTCATAATGCATGTTGTCAATAATTTTATTGTGCTTACACTGAAATCAATGCACAATGTTAAACTAATTATGTTGAAATTAATATACACCATATATCTTTACATCAAATTAGAAATCAAAATCTTCACTAAAATCAATGCATCTAATGCAATCAATCAAATAAGTTGAGAAATCAAAATCTACACTGAAATCAATGCATCTACTCTTAACAATCAAACAAGATTAGGAATCAAAATCTACATCGAAATCAATGCATCTAATGCAATCTCAATCAAACAAGATTATAAATTAACATATTTAATGAAATTAATGCATCTAATGCAAGCAATGAAATAGAATTAGAAACCAACATCTACACATAAATCAATACATCTAATGCAATAAATCAAATAGGATTAGAAATCAACATCTGTACACTGAAATAAATGCATCTAGTACAAGAAATTTTCTTCCCTTTCTCTCCCCCCTCCATCTATATTGATATCACCCTCAATCCCTCCTTCTTTGTCTCTCTATCTCAACCCCCAGACACACATGCTCTCTCTCTTCATATCTATCTATCTCTCCCTCCCTCCATCTATCTCTCTATCCTTCCATCTATCTCTCTCTTCTTCCCTCTCTCCCCCTTCCATCTATATCTATATCTCCCTCTGTCTCTCCTTTTTCATCCCTCTATATCACTCGACAAACATACACATTGTTTCTCCATATATATTTATATCTTCCTCCTTCTCCTTCTCCCTCTCCCTCTCCTTGTCTCTTCCACATCTCTCCCTCTTTCTTTGCTTCTATCTCTCTTCCCTCCCACTCTCCTCCCTCACAGTGTCTCCATCTCCCTTGTCGCTCCCTCTCTCTTTCTCCATCTCACTTTCTACTCCCCCTCTCTCTCTATCCACCTTTCTATCTCTATATATCTTTCTTCTAACCTCCCTCTCTCTACCCCTCCAACTCCATCTCTCTCCCTCCCTCCCTCTCAATTCCTATTTCTCTTCCTTTCTCTCCCCCTCTTCACTCACTCACTCTCCATATATCTACCTCTCTGTCTAGCTTCATCCTACAACTTTATTGACTATCTCCCTCCCTCTCTCATTCTCTCTCCCCTTCTCTCAATCTCTCCTTATTTGTCTTTCTATCTCACCCCCAAACATACACACTCTCTCCAGTTCTCCCTTGTCACTCCATCTCTACAGTTCTCTCTATTTCTCGAAGATTCTCTCCTCCTCTCCCTCTCTCTATCTTTGTGCCTCTCTCTCTCTCTTACCCTTCTCTCCTTTTATCTCTACTCTATATTTAAAAGATTTTAAAATAATTTGACAATTAAAACATTACGTTTAAATGTTTTTATTTTTTATTTTGATGGAATACAACGTTTTATTTTTTTATTTGTTTTTATATAATACATATTTAAAATGACAACTTTCAAATGTGTGTTACACATTCACCTGGAGGGAAAATGGTAATCTTCCATGGAAATATTATCTAAATTTGTCCAAAATATTAATGTTTTAGCTACCCCATCAAAGACACATAGAGTGCTTCATGTCTTCCAATTGAAATTGCTTAGGTTTTATTTATTTATAGGTAGTTTTAGGTTATGATTACTTCAAGATTTTAAAAATATTATATATTTTATTATGTTATATTTATTTAGTTAGATTAATATCAAACAATTAAGGTAGCTTGCTGACCTCTTTTTGGTTAATGACTCTTTTGTTGATGCTATGACGTATATCAACCACATTATTAATGTGGTATGTTATTATATATTATATAAACAAATTTATATCATATTAAAGTAAATAATATTTATCAATATTAAATTTATAACTAATATTAACATTTAAATATTTTATTATTGAATATTTTATTTAATATGAAATTTCATATTTTATTTAATAATAATATAATATTTTAATATAATATAAATTAATAGGTTACATGACATGATAACAAAATTTCTAATCAAATTTGGAATTTTAAAATGTGGTAAAAGCTTAAATTTTAGACCATTCACACTTTTTTTTTTTTATAAAGGCTCAATCGAGTATAATAGCTCGATTGAGCCATAACGCTCGATCGAGCCCCTATTGACCACATATATGGCTCGATCGAGGTTTTACGAAACCCTCAATCAACCTATTTGAATTTGAAATTTAAACGCTTGATCAAGCCTTTGAAGTCCTAAAATCCATAATTTTAGCATCCCTTATGCAAATTTGTACCCTAGTTGATTTAGGGAAAAAATTGTCCTTAGCTGGTGGAGTTGATCATGTTGGATTCATGAATGAATCCTATAATCAATGGCATATGAGTTTGACATTTTTGAATTCATATGATATTTTTCATCTAATTTTTGTTAAACATAATGCTTGAATTTTTTATGAACAATTTTAAGGAGGTTGAATAAAAAATCAATATCATAAAATATGCTCATCGAAAAAATTTCAAAAAATACTGGTATCTTCGATTACGAGTCCTCTTCAAAACGGTACTCTTGGTTTTACAATTTATTTAACTAGTTGAAAAAAAAAACCTTACGTGAACACGTGTCTGCAAAATGAAATTGAAATATTACTTTGTCAACTTCCAAAAATAATACAAAATATAATTTTGCATAAAAAAATAATTTTTCAATATGGAAAGCTTAGCTCTCTTCGTGTAAATATATATATATATATTCTTTACACTCATATAGACTAAGTTTATGCTAAGAGGTATGCATGTGTTCGCATAGCATAACTTAGTCTATAATGTTGTAATATATTATATATATTATATATATAACTTAGTCTATAATGTAATTATATATATATATATATATAAAATATAATATATATATATATATATATATATATTAAAATATATATATATATTATATATATATATATATATTATATTATATATTATAGACTAAGTTATGCTATGTGAACACATGCATACCTCTTAAGAAGTGTGAAAATTTGCAAGAACAAGCATTTCATTTAATGGAAAATTGACATATTATACGACAGTAAATATTTTTGCAAAAAATATCATTATGACAACAACATAATTCTCCACAATTTGTCCTTTTACTCTAAATCAAAATTCACAGTGCTTATATGAATTTTGAGGGCTTCAATTCGATAAAAGAGGAAAAATTTGAAATTTCATCGCCACATTTGGCCCAAAAGTGTAACCCATCTTCATGCATTTACCCTTGCATAAAAAATGAACAGGAATAAGATATAAACAACTATAACATGAAGTTTATTGACCTCTTGTTATGTTAAATTTTTATATTAATTTTTGCATAAGAGGCAGCTACTAAGCTACTAAGTAACAATACTGCATATTACACTTGTTTAAATGTTTTATTTAATTGCTACTTTTAATTTGAAATAAAAAATAATGTTCCTAAAGTAGTTATTTTTCTCTTAGTAAGATAATATTGTTAAAAATACAATTGGATAATTTATTTTGTCACAATGAAAACCTCAAAACAAACCCTTAAATTGAGAGCTAGTACTTCTAATATCACACTTTTTTGAATTAAAACTATTTTTTCCTAAAAACAATGGCTTTGTCAATTTATACAACTACAACAAATCCCGGATCCGGGTGATTATAGTGCTTTAAATGGCATTCATGCACACTTAAGACGCATGATGCCGCCACCTGCTCTGCAGCGTGGAGCCGCAAACGCAGAACGGAGGCGGGGAGAATGTTTTTATGGCCTTGGCACGGCGCAGGACAGCGCCATTAATGGCGAACGAAGCCCGACGCAGTCTGTGGAGCAGTGTTTACAGGCAGCGACTCAATGATTATTCTATCATGCATTCGGTCGAGGACTACTCTGTTCGGTTTGCTGTGAGTTTTGTGGGTGAGGTCGAGAGGGAGCCCCGCCTTAGAGGGGAAATTCGAGCTGGTTCTGGCTCGAATTGGCAGCCCTTCTACTCGTCCTGTGTTCTTCGCTCTGGAATTCCTTCAACAACTTGGGGTAAGTGCTTCATTCGCGGTTACTTCAGTTATTCAAGCTCTGTTTCTCGGTTTAGTGTTTCCATTGTCTTCTGTTCTGTTTCTCGATTCGGTTCGGGGTCCTTGGATGCTCTGAGGCACAATTCTGGTTTCCGCACTGTCTCGTTGAAAGTCACCATCATTGTATGCACCATGAAGCGACCTGGGAAGCGTTCTCACTCCGGGGAAAGACCTGGCAGCAGCAAACAACCCTCTGCTCGCCCTCAGTCCACTCCTCTTCTCACCACCATCAACCTCACTTCTTCCCCTGAGGATCCTCCTGCAAGTAACCCCACTCGCCATCCGATACCCAACAGCGCTTTCCAATCCACCCACTTTAAATTTCAAAGCAATCTGAACCGCCCTCTGATTTTAGCCCAGATAACCATCCTAATGACGGAGGAAATCAACCAGGTGCCTCCAATTTCCTGCATTGACCCCAATTCTTCCAATAGCAGTGAGCGTTCCTCTGCCCAAATCGCCATGGCCACAAAGAGGGATGCTGAACCAGTGATTCAGGTCGATTCGCCTTCCCTAATTCCTCCCCTGAGTGACTGCATCAACCTAATCCTGGACCCCGACGCTGGCAACACCGACAAAGACCAGGAGGGCAACGTGTTGCATGAAAAAGACGGGCTCAGCCACGACGACGCGTGTCA
Organism: Pinus taeda; assembly: GCA_000404065.3. NCBI lineage: Eukaryota > Viridiplantae > Streptophyta > Pinopsida > Pinales > Pinaceae > Pinus > Pinus taeda. The sequence continues at coordinate 53,664 of APFE030616392.1, read as the reverse complement.
GCAAGCCGAGGAGACACAGGGGGAAGAGGACAGTTGAACAGATGGCTCTTGAGTTTGCACTTTTTGGTTTTTAGAAGCCTACTTCGGGCGTTTGGCTCAGTTTTGAGAATTCTCCAGCCGCGGTGTATGCTAATGTCTTGGTCCAGTACTCTCAGGGTTACTAGTCATATGCTTAGTTTCAGTACTCTCTCTCTTAGTTTCTTTGTAATGCCAATGAATTTGGCTGTCTGTTCTGTCTATCTGGTTGTTAGCTTTGATGAAATCCCCAGCTCTTCTATTATGGGGAATTTTTGTAACATATATGATGTGCAGGCTTCTGTAGCTGCCCCCTCTTGTAATTTTATTACGTTTACCAGTTAATAGAAATAGCATAGTCTTTTACCGAGAAAAAAAAAA
>APFE030616392.1:2300-50688 GCA_000404065.3 Pinus taeda | reverse complement strand
GGTCGACATTAAAAAGAAGCATTATCATATCAATTTTCACTATGATTAAAACATTATAACCTAAGGGTCGACATTAAAAAAAACATTACGACATCAATTTTTTAAAGTTTAAAATTGCAATTTTTTAAAACATAATTTAATTGAAAAAGAGAAAAAAACTAAAATACGTACAAAAATACAACCTATTAAATATATATAATTTAAAAGAAATAAAAGAAATTTCTATGTTACTTTAAATTTATTTAAAAATAAAAAATTAAATTAAATTCTTTCGGAAAGGGAAAAGAAAAATTAATTTTCTATATTATCCTTAGTTTAATTTTAACATATAAATTAAACATATAAAACTTAAATTAAAAAAAAACTATCTACACATATTACAAAGATTAAAAACGATTTTAAAACAAATTTTAAAAATTATTATACGGAAAGAGAAAAAAAAAAGTATTATAAGGAAAGAGAAAAAAAAATACAAAAATTATGACCGATTTTAAAACAAATTTAAAAAATTATTACAAGGAAAGAGAGAAAAAAAAAAAGTAAGTTTGAAACAGGGGGTAAGGACATTCCAATTAGAGTTAGAAAATCACCCACACCTCCTATTTCACATGTTATTTCTTTGATTTGGTTTTGGTTTTTGTTTTTTGTTTTTTTTTTTTCAAATTTTTAATTTACTGGTTGCTCTTATTATTTTAAAATAGATTTTTAATTTTGGTATTTTTTTATTTTGTAATTACTTTCTTAATTTTTTTTTTTTTCATTTTTATACTGTTTACTTTTTTTAGATATTAAGAAAAATATATAACTTTGTTTTTAATAAATATGTTTTTTCTCTCCTAATTATATTATGATTATGACTTTTAAAATGATGTATTTTTAAATTCAAAAAAGAAAATGATGTCAATCATGTTTATTTTTTATTCAAGAGTTGATTATAAGGTTTTCGTTGTAACAATAGTAGTTGTGAAGGTCATGAATTCAAGCAAATTGTGATTTTAATCTTGAAAAAAGAATGTTGTTATGTGTTGCACCATTTCTCTATTTGTGGGTTTATTTTGAGGTTTTGTTGTATTGATATTCGTTTTTTGGTTGACAATTTCCAACAAGTTGCAATTTTGAACCTCAACTCACTATAGAAAATGTAGCAATAGTATTGCTATTTTTGATTTGGGGTTTGATCACAAATGATATTGATTATCAAGGACACAATTTCAAATAAGTTGTAATTTTTCCCTTGAAAATGGTAGGTGATTAGAGGAGTAATAAATTTTACTCTGGGGATGGATATCAAGGTTTCTACTTGCAATATTCTAGGGATTAAGGTCATAGTTGCAAAATATTGTAATTTTGAAGCCCCCCAAAAGTGGTGATTTTGAGCACCACTGTTCGATTATTGGGTTAATTTTTTGTGTTTTAACACAAAAATATGGGGTTTTAAGGCTAGAGTTCTTGTTTTAACATCACAATTCTAAGTCAATAATTGTGCTTGGTGCCAAAAATTAATGCTTTTTTTTTTTTTAACCTGAAATGAAAATATATTTTTATTTCATGAAAATATTGTAGGGGCGGGGGCGGGGGGCGGAATTGTACAACCTTACAAGTATTTCTTGCAGTCCAGACTAATCAACATTGTAGTAAGCAACAAAATTATAAAATGTGACCCAAAATTATGCTCTGGAATAGGCATATGGGTATTACATTGTTCTAAAAATGCTATCTTGTAGATCCTCCAAAAAATACCAACTAAAAGTTAACACTTACAAAACATGGTTTGCAAGAAGGCTTAAGGAACTAAGGTTAATCTTAGAACGTCATCCACTTTAAGGTTTGGATTTTCTTGATGGACTCCCTAATCCTTGAGGAGATTCACCTTCTTGTTAGTGTACCTATGGACATGAATAAATGATTTGGAATGAAAGATTCATAGCATATGATAGATCTTTTTCACAATATTTTGGAGTTTGATGTTAGATAGAGGAGATCCATTGATGAGGTGGTGCAAACGAATGATAGAGTCACTAATGATAATGAGATATTGAATGTTTCTATTTCTAGCCAAAGAGATACCTTATAGAAGCACACAGGATTCTATTTGATTATTTTTGGTGATTCTTGGACCCTAAGAGACGGGGTATTCCCATTGATCCTTGGAGTGATAGATCAACCCCCTTGCTCCTGCCACCCCTAGGTTAAATTTAGTCATGACATCAAATTACAATATATGATGCTTTGGTTCTATTTTCTACTTATCAAATTCAACTTTTGAGAGTCTAAGTTTTCAGTTGGATGGAGTATTACTCACAATAATTCTTAGTGATACATCGTTGCAAAAAATGTTAGAACTAAGAGGGGGGTGGGGGTGAATCAATATTAAGGATAATTTAAACTTTTATGCCAATTTTTCTCTTCACATACCAACTTGGAATTCACTATGTGATAAACCATTAACAAATAATAATAGCAGCCATATGAATCAACACAAACACACACATCATGAGAAACAAACACATGAGACACAAAGGTTTAGCGTGGAAACCCTTCTGGGAGAAAAACCACCAAATCTTGCTTGTTATTTGATCTAAATATGAGATCCTATTCTATTACATCAATTTGTTTGTGAGCCACCACTCGTAGGAAGCACAAAATCCTATCGATTGTCTGTTAGCACCCATTACCAGGAAGCACCAAGTCCCTTCTTTTGTAGACACCTGATCAACTTACCAGAAGCACCAACTTCATTGATTTGTTGGAAGCACCAACTTGCAACTCCTTGGATTTATGCAATCACCAACTTCAAGAGGAACCAACCCCCAAAATCTACTCAGACATCCACCAAGATGGAAGCACCAACTCCCTAGTTTGTAAGCCCCAACTCACACTCCATAAGGAACTAAGGTTCACTGTAAATGGAAGCCTCTGTGCCTGTTTTAAGCTCTCTATTCTCCTCTTCTTTTTGACCCTCTATTCTTCTCAGCAACCTTCATACATACTCAACAACATACCCTCATGCTCGACCCTTGCAACCCTGTCCTTTGCACATTCTTTAGCAACACTCAACATTTTTTTCTCTTCTCTTGACCCTTTTCCTTATGCACTCTCAGCCTCTTTCCTCTAAAGAGGCACACTCTCGACCTCTCTCTACATCCAAGTCACACTTATCCTTCTCTTAGCAGTGCACTCACACACCAAGCCGTCCAATCAAAACGCTCAACAACATTGGATACCCCATTTTCTCAATCACAATCCTAGGTTTTGTTCCTCTGTTGCACAAGGAATGATGTAGTCCCTACTGTCAGTTTCGTTACCCATGAGTGTACTCAAACACATGGTTGTCATTTCTATTGTTGCATCAAATTTGCTAAACATTACAACTGCATTAAGCATAAGAACAAGAATCGATGTGATTCTCCATACTGAGAATTAAATCTCAGTCGACCTGCACACTCAAGGAGTAGCACTCATGAATTCATTTTGCACAAATAAAATGGCTCTCCATTCATTCTTAATTTTCCACAAATCTCAGATTGTACGTTAGACATAACTCTTAGTCTCAGATGAGATATTTCTGCAATCAAAAATATATTTCAAGAATATAGAAGTCAAGGGAAAACCTGCAGCATGCCTATCAGAACCCATAACTGTAGCACACCATCTTTGCAATTCAATTCTTTATCGCATGTAAGAAATCTAAAGTATGGTTGTTTTGAAGTCAAACATTACCTCTACAAATCATGGTCCTCTCTATCTCAGTATCGCGCCTTTGATAGCCACCATTTACTCCATTAAAGCATATGTGCAAATGTGGTCTTTTTTATTCTTGAGCTAGTAGTTCTTTGCAGCCTCCATTAAACCAATGGAACCAACCTCATTGTGTGCATCTACTTAGTTTCTCTAGCCTTGCTTAATCCAATTACGACCATAGCCAATTTGTCACTCAATGCGAAATAATTGTTGACTCATCCATGCCATTAATGATATGTCGCGACATAAAATACGAACCCGAAGGCCTATATGCTCGTAACTTCTTATAAAACTTGATTCTAAACTCTTCCAAGTTTGGGCATGCCTTAAAACCTTTTCGTTGGTGCCTTTCCCATTTTTTTCACTGTAGAACTAGGTGTTGTGACCTCAAGCTAGGCCTCTAGATGCTAGGCTTCTTTACTGGATTGCAGGGACTTAATTCCCTCTATAATTATTTGTTCCCATGGTCACTAAGACACACGAAATTGTCACTTTTAAGTTCACTAGACACCATTCATATACATATGTCACTGTTGTGTTGGATCTAGGATTCCCACATGCCTATAACTTCATTAAAATGAATTGCATACACCTTATGGGTGTGCGGGTTTCTGACTTGGCTGAATTTTTTGTGCACCACAGACAATACCTTAGCATTTTTCCTTGGTGCCTTTACCTATTTTCCACCATTGGACTAGGTGTTGTGACCTTCAACTAGGACTTTAGGCGCTAACCTTCTTTATTGGCCCACAGTGGCTTAATTCCCCTTATAGCCTTCCACTCCATTGGTTCTCTGTTTCAATATAACCTTGTGCCAAGCTTTAGCCCATAGCCATATATCCATGCATAAACCAAAAACCCGAAGGCCCACATGCCCATAACTTCTTATTAATTCTTAATTCTAAACACTTCTAGGTATGGCCCACTTTCCACTTATCGACCTCTTGTACTGAAGACCTCTGCCTGTAGGTCCCACTGCAACGCCTGACTCTTAATTCAAATTTATTTTGGGCTCAACCTTCTGAGAAATATTTATTATGTGTTTTGTGAATTGATAGTCTGTCAAGTATCATTCCCTGCTAGCCTAGCTCCATGCTATCTCACGTTTCTTGTTTGACAAAATTTCAAGCTTCTGATCTTCTGACCTTCTGAGCATTGTTTTCGCTAACTGTCAACTAGCATAGGGGCTTCTAGAAACTGCTACTTTGATGAAGGATATCTTGACTTTGACGGTCAATAAATTTCAATCCAGGAGGCAATTTTCAGACTTCAACATATCATTCGAAAGATCTTTCCAAATAATATACAACTATGTAGTTTCCAAGAGCTTTTGAGTTAATATCCTAATGCAGAAATGCCTCCAAATTGTAGTTATTAGTAACCATCATAGGCATAATATTTTATTTTCTTTCCTCAAGTTGTTATTGTGACGGTTCTCTACCAAAGACTACAAAAACCATGTGAATCCCCCTGAGCTTGACACACAAATCACATCAATTCTCATCTAGTTGAAATCAATGCCAACACAGTTGCCAATTTCCAAACAATGCCAATTATCCAACACAACTCTCCCATGGCTATTGAAATCAATGCCAACACACTCACTACCACTAGCCATCCAAGAAATGCTAACTCTCCAACAATCTCCCCCTTTGGCATTAATGGATCCACCTCATCACTTCTCCACATTGATGGCCAATCATCATGCTTCTTTCGCACTTATCCTTGCATGAGACACCAATCACTTTCTCTCCTTTACTTGGGCCATCACAACTTACCTCTCCAATAAGCTTCTCTCCCTTTTTGACTTCAATGGAAAGGGGCTACAAGTTGCTTCTTCTCTTGAATTTCAATGACAGAGGGTCTAGATAATGATGTGAATTCTTCTTTGTTGACTTATTCTTCTTCTAGGGTTGATATCTTCATGATGGGGCATGTGAATTGTGTCATCCAATACTTAGCTACAATCATTATGGATAAATGCACATGCAAAATAAGACATTGTTAAAGTATGTCCTTGTGTCTTTTTATAGCTACTATTATTGCTTTAGGAATTAGGAATACATGATATGCTCCCCTGAATATATATTGCCTCTTCTTTGAATTTCTCTAGTTTTGAATGCTTTAGGCTGTTGGTTGAATATTCCATCTCCCAATGCATATTTTGTACCAATTAAAGAGAAATTGATAGCAAATAAAACTGTAAATGGTAATGTTATTGCTGCAAATACCAAACATTAGTGATGCATTTTGGCTTGCTCTTTAATCATTTTTCTAATACTGAGATTGCGCTCACTTGACTTGAGCATCCTAATAGAAAATGATTCTCCCCTTGAGATAATACCTCTCCAAAAGGGGATTTCTTGATAAATGATACCAATTTCACCAAGAAGTTGATACAAATTGGACAATGTCCGAGGAGAAATATTATAGCTCCTTCTCAAAAAGATATGTCTTCTTGCACAAAAGGTTACTCCACATGAATCAAAGACTACAAATTGAAATAGCGATACCAATTGAAAGATAAGGTACATGCAAATATTATACCAATTGTGTTCATGAACACATGATTTCTAGGCATAATCACATTCACAACTTAAATGAAATACAAATATTTCACCCAAGATGAAAACTTTTAATTTCTTGAACGATCACCTTTTCCTGAGGATATAATCATTGCCTACTATTGTTACTAAAGCATCTTCCCCTGAGCCAATTCTCTCTGGTATCTTGCATCTGCTTCGTTGCTTCTATGTGGGATCTTGTGGACCTGACTTAATTGTGGGCCTGTTGTGATTCCGCACTTCATCTGCAGCTCGTCCTTTTCTGACAACAAAAATTGTTGCAGACTCATCCTAAAACTATGTTTATTGCATTCTCCTCTCTCTTTCAATGTTGATACATTTGAAATAAACTAACTCACTATTGTAATCAGCAAGGGGACTTGACCATACTTCCAAATTTCATATGCATCTCCTCTATATAATAATCGTTATGCCTGCATCTAACTTGTTAGTTCTGTCTTGAGGCCATTCTCTTATTTTAATGAAGATAAACAAAGGATATACTCCACTTGAGTAGAATGGCCTCCTTTTTCTTCCATACTTTCATTGGTCAAGTCCTGATAGTGGCATTTCCTTCCATCTTCTAATCTGCCATTTCCTTGGATTTTTATTGGTTGCATATGGCTAGAAGATGCTTCTCCTTCACCTCCTCTTTCTTCACCCAAATATTCTTGCTACACTTTTTCCTTACAGAGGGGTCTACTATGAGGGTAAGAGGATCTTTCTTCTGATAAATTTCTCCTCTTTTCAGCTTTCTCTTTTGACATAGAGTGTTGAAGACAAACTCGTATTCCTACACTTTATTGTTCGTTTTTGTCTTCAAAGACCGAAATACTACATTTGCATGCATATGCTAAGATGCATGGTTTTCTTCTCCTATATGAAACTTACTATATTTTGCACAAGACTTCCACAATTGTAGCATTTGACATAGCACAACAATGGGGCAAAGAAGTTACTATTCTTGACAAAATACTTCTCAAACTCCTATTGCTTCCAACATGCTTACTCCTACTGCTACTCCACACACTCTATTTTCTTGAATGCCATCTACAATCCATGGATTTATGTCCAAAATTATTGCAAGAAAAATAATAACCATGAATAAGATTTTGATAACAGAAGATACCCTTTCTTTGGAGGCTTTTTCCTTTAGAGGGAAAGGACTTTTTTTGGTTCTTCATGTGCCTTCCATGGTTGTTTGTATAAATGCCTTGCATTATTTTTTATTGTTTCTTGGCTCTCTTTTGCTACTCTCCTCGCTATTGCTACTTACCATTTTGTTGTTTCCTTTTCTTCTCTTGATGTTGCTACTTTCTTTTGTGTTGTTGTTGTAATTTCCAACTGCCCTTACATGGGTGGTTGAACCTTCAAACTTTTCATTCTTGGAGCTTAGTTCTACTTTGAAACCAAAACTAACCTTGATGAGAGTGGATCTCTACTTAACAAGTATCTCATTCAAGGCCATTTCTCTCGTCAAGCTTATGATATCGAGATAGTTATTTTCTTACACTTCCCAGGTTGTGTCTCAATGGGACTTCAACTTGTAGTCTCTTACGAAGGGCTTCTTTATCATTTTGCTGACTAGTTAGCATCATATTTAATCTCCTAGCCTCTTCTTCTTGAGAATTTAGATCAACTATTGTTTTTCTCAACTTTTCATTCTCAAGCTCATAATTTATTGATTGCTCCTTTTGGTTGACATTTCCTTCTGATGGCTCCTTGATCTCTTTTATACTAGAGTTAAACTTCTTTCTAAAGTAGATATTTTCATCTAGATCCTTTTCTTCACTATTAAAGGTCCTGGATGAGCCACTATATATATCTATATTCCTCTCTATGACCATGGGATCTTCCATGGATCTAAGAAGTATCCCATATTCGTCACTCCAAGGGATGATCTTATTAACTTCTACATGAGAACACTCATATGGTCACTTTCCTATTTTTTCATGAAGTGTTCCATCATCTTGAGAGGTGTCTTCTTCTACTATTTCTACTAAGGTATGTCTATCTTCATTACCACTACTAGATGAATGACTATCTCTATCTTGAAGTGACTCACATGAACATCTAGATAATTATTTACTTATTTCTTTGAATTTATCACAAATAAATAACTTACCTTATGAGAAACATGGCCTCTCATTTGATTCTTCATCATCTTGTCAAGAGTGATGAGCAACAACTTGCTCACTGGAAGAAAGTTTTTCAATATTTTGAGCATATTTCCTCTGAGATGCCTTCTTCTTCTTCTTCCTTCTCCTCTTCTCATTATCAACAACCTTCACAGATTCAGGTTCAATGCTGAAGCAACAAGGTTAATTAACCTCCTCTATTTCCACATAACTTTCTCCTCCATATATACATTGCAACTTGTCTAGCATTTCCTTTGTTGTCTCACAAAGCCTCACTATATTAGCATCTAGCTTTGGTGTCTACTACATGATGATCCTTTTGGCTTCTTCATTCTTCTTACTCTTTTCTCCATTCAATAGGGATCACCATACATCAATATCCAAGGCGATTAAATAGGCTTCCATTCTAACCTGCCAGAGTGCATACCCTGATCCATTTGGGTATGTAACTCCCCCTGGTGTTAGCCAAACTTGATTAGCCATTGTTTCCCTTTTATCTATCTTCGAGTGGGTAAGTTGTTCCTAAAGAAACTTTCTATGATACCAATTGTTGGAAATAATGTTAATTCTGGGGGGGGTGAATCAATGTTAAGGCTAATTTAAACTTGTATTCCAATTTTTCTCTTCACATACGAACTTGGCAATTACTGTGGGAGAAACCATTAAGAAATCATAACAACAACCATATGTATCAACACAAGCACACACATCATGAGCATTAAACACATGAGACATAAAGGTTTAAGGTGGAAACCCTTCTGGGAGAAAAACCACCAAAGATTGTTTGTTATTTGATGTAAATATGAGCTCATACTCTATTACATCAATTTGTTTGTGAGCCACCACTCACAGGAAGCACCAACTTCATTTGATTGTTTACTAGCACCCATTAGAAGGAAGAAAAAATCCATTCTTCTATAGACGCCTAATCAACTTACCAAAAATAATAATTGAGATACCAACTTCATGGATTTTTTGTGAGACCCAACTAGCAACTCCTTGGATTTACACAAGCATGAAATTGTAGGAGGCACCAACTCCCAAGCTCTACTTAGACATCCACCAGGATGGAAGCACCAACTCCCTGGTTTGTAAGCACCGACCCACACTCAATAAGAAACTAAGGTTCACTATATATGGTAGCCTCTCTACCTATTTTCAGCTCTCTATTCTCTTGTTCCTTTTAGCCCTCTATTCTTCTCAATGACCTTCATACATACTAAAAAACATAGCCTCATGCTTGACCATTGCAACACTATCCTTTGCACATTCTACAACAACAATCAGCATTTTTTTCTTTTCTATTATCCCTCTTCCTCAAGAACTCTTGGCCTCTTTTGATCCAAAATGGATCCTAAAACCCTCTAAGTATTCATATATTTAAAAATTATCACAAGGGGAAAACCTTAGTAAAAGGCAGATTACACTATCGAGCCTGAAAAACATGAAGAAACAGTGAAAAACAGAGCTATCGAAGGCTTGAACAACAATGCACAGGAGTCGTCGGATCTGGCCGATCAACGGTCCATATTCGATCGGCATATCACAATCGGTGGTGGCAAGTTGAGATTATCGGAGACGGCACTATGGAAGTTGCGAAAACGATTAGTGCGAGTCAACAAGGACCATCGATCAAGCGTGTAGATTGACGACCTAGGTTAACTCACGATATCGCATCGGCAGAATACAAAGGAGCACTTACCGACAGCCCGGGGACTATGCGATGTGCGATTGCGATATATCACATCGTGTTATTGCATCAGAGCGATATAATGGAGTGGGGCTGATACACTTGCGACTTGCGATAGCTGGACTTGATGGGAGCTATGAATGAAATTTAATATATTTTGAGTTCGAGAAACTAGGTTTTGCCTATGTATTTTGCATTTTCGTTAAATAAACGAAATATAAGGGAAATGCACCCGATGTGATAAAACCAGACCTAAAAGGGTTTAGGAATGTGATATTATAATATTTTAAGTCCTCCATAAATCCAATCATCAGGATTTCAGTGTTTTAATGTATTTCACAATACAAAGGAAACCACGGAACAAGGGCATTTGTGATTTGCGATAGCGATTTAAAACCAGACCCGATAGGAGTCTAGGGCAGAATTGATGAGATTTGGAGTCCGATAAATGACAGTTTGGCAATGTTTTTGTGTATTTCCTTGTGTAAACAGAGAACGACCGTTTTGGGGATTTCGACTGCGCTGATGGTCCCTTCCGTTGCAGAATAGGTGGCCACCTTCCCTGAATGTGTTAACAAATGATTGTTTAACGCCTAGAGGGATTTGAATAGATAGAGGCTGAGAGATAGAAAGCCTGAAGAGGAAAACGAATAGAAAAGCAATGATTGGCTTAAAATCCATGGAATGATAGAGACAGAGGCAAGCAGTGCTAAGACAGAGAGAAAACAGAGACAAAGAGAGAAAGGGAGAGTTTGTGTACTCGGAGAGACTTGAGGGATTCAAGTAAAATCCTGTTGTTTTGTATTTGTTGTGTTGAGATTCAAATTAAGCTCAATTTTGTAAAACTCTACTCTTGAATACATAATAGAGAGGTCACCATTGAAAGCTGGACTAGGGGAGGTAGCCCAAGATTTTTGGGTGAACTCCTTGATTATTTGTTGTGTTATGTGTGTATCTATTATGTTTCTATAACTGCTTCATTCTCTATATTATTCACAATATTATCGATCCGTTGCACTAAGTAATATAGGCAAATCCTGCACATGAGCCTGTAATACCTTAATATTAGTCTAAGATCTCATTTTCAGATCAAGTGGTATTAGAGCCTTAGGATTGCTAAGGTTAGAAAAGCTTGTGCTGGATTGTTGAATGCTAACTAGGTCAAAGCTCATACTAGGAGAAGGAGAAGTTGTTGAGGCTAATCCAGAGATTGGAAGAGTCTACTCTCAAAGGAGAATGGTCAGAGAAGTCCCATTGGAATCAGAATCTCAATTCATGGATAGTTTCATGACCATGAGAGATAGTTTCATGGTCATGAACACTGCTGGTCTTTGCATCTGAAGTTGAAACCTAAGAAGTTTGGTGGTAAGAAGAAGAATACTGCTACTGCTATTCAGAAAGACTTGGGGTCAGACTAAGGTAATGAAACAACAGCCACAACCACAGGTATAAAAGGTAAAAATTTTGAAGCATCTACAAGTGATTCTGCTCAATCTATTGATAATGAAGATAATGAGAAGAAAAGACATGAGCTTTTTCATATTAGAGTTATTTCCAAGCACCAAAAGATTGATACTTTATTAGATAGTGGATCACAAGTAAACTTGATTTCTGAAACAATTGTAAAGAAGTTGGGATTACTAACAACACCTTACAAGAAGCCATATCCATTAGGTTGGGTATTTGATAAAGAAAAGCTACAAGTGACTAGAAAATGTAAAGTTAGGTTTGCTATTGGGTCAACATTTGTAGATGAGGTTGAGTTAGATATAGTTCCCTTGGATATATGTGGTATTGTTTTAGGAAGTCCTTACTTGTATGATAGAAAAGCCATTTTCTATAGAACTGAAAATAAGTATCAACTCACTAAAGATGGAACAAAATACATTGTAAGAGCTCATAAACTCAAAAATAACTACTCTCTCATAAACTCAAGGCAGATGAAAAGAATTGTAAAGTCATGCAAGAAATTTTTACTAATGGTTGTAAAGGAAAAGAATCCTGATAAAACCAATGTATTTGAAGGTTGTGATGCTAAACAAAAAGCTGATTTAGATAAAGTTGTTTCAGAATATGATATCCTATTTCAAGAACCTAAAGGTATGCCACCCAAAAGGGAAATAGTACATGATATCCATTTGTAGCAAGATGCTCCATTACCTAACATCGGAATGTACAGGTTATCCGCTTTAGAGAATGTAGAGATCAAGAAGTAGGTACAAGAGTTGGTCGATAAAGGGTTCATAAGACCAAGCACATCACCATGTGGATCTCCAATCGTACTGGTGAGAAATGAAGATGGTTCGTGGGGTATGTGAATTGATTATAGAGCACTGAACAAAATAATGATCAAGAATCATTATCCTCTTCCTCGCATTGATGATCTCTTAGATCAATTGAAAGAAGAAGTTTACTTTTCCAAGTTGGACTTGCGTAGTGGTTATCATCAGGTCAGAGTTGCAGAACAAGATGCATGGAAGACTGCCTTCAAGACAAAGCAAGGGTTATATGAATGGCTGGTTATGCCTTTTGGCTTAACTAATGCTCCTACCACTTTCATGAGAGTTATGAATGATGTACTCAGCCCTTTTATCGATGATTTTGTAATTGTATATTTAGATGACATTCTTGTTTTTAGTAAAACATGAGAAGAACATTTGAAGCATGTAAAACAGACTTTAGATGCTTTGAAAAGATAAAATATCTATGTGAAGTTATCAAAATGTGAATTTGGAAAAACATCTTTAAATTATTTGGGTCATATTGTAGGGGTGTGGTGAATTGAAGATAGATCCCTCTAAGGTTGAAGTCATTGTGAACTGGCCTAAACCCAAATCTACTACAGAAGTTAGGAGTTTCCGAGGAGCAGCACAATATTGGAGAAAGTTTATTACAAACTTTTCCTTGATTGCAGCTCCCTTACATGCTTTAATAGGATTGAACAAGGTGTTTCAGTGGGGAGGAAAAAAATAGAATGCCTTTGACACCTTGAAAGAAAAAATTAGTATAGCAGCAGTACTAGCACTGGCAGATCTTCAATGACCATTTGAGATTGAAACAAATGCTAGTGACTATGCCATGGGAGCAGTGTTGATGCAACACTATAAACCCATATGTTATCATTCTGAGACATTTAATTCTGTAGTAGTTAATTATCCCACATATGATAAAGAATTGTATGCATTAGTATAGAGTGTGAAAAAGTGGAAACATTACCTAATGGGAAAATAAACAATTATACATATAGATCATCAACCACTTCAATATTTTCACTCATAAACTAAATTGCAGCAATCAAGACACTATAGGTGGATGGGTTTTCTACAGAAGTTTCATCTTGTCATCAGATATAAGAAAGGCATACACAATAAGGTTGCAGATATGCTATCAAGACCAATCATAAATGCATCTACTATACTTAAGCATAACTCAGTATTGAATGAAAGCTACATTGAACAATATGCTCAAGATGTAGATTTTAAAGATGTATATGCAGCTTCAAGTTAGGGCAAACAAGTAGAAGAATTAGATTATCATGTTAAGGACCAACTCTTATATCATTTGGGAAAGTTATGCATTTCTCAAACTGAAAGAGTCAACATAATCTGAGAAGCACATACTTCTCTAATATCAGGTCATTTTGGTGTAAGTAAAATAGTTGCACAGTTATAAAGGTTCTATTATTGGCCAAGAATACATGAAATAGTTTCTAGATATATTAAAGGGTGTACCATGTGTGTTACAAGCAAGCCCAATAATATAAACTTAGGCTTGTACACTCCACTTCCAGTTCCCTCTCGTCCTTGGGAAAGTGTTTCCATGGACTTTGTTAGGGGATTGCCAAAATCTAGAAAAGGTCATGATTATTTATATGTTATTGTGGACAGGTTCAAAAAAATGTGTATTTTTATACCTTGTAATAAGCAGGTTACAGTTGAACAAACCGCAAAGTTGTTCTTTCAGCATGTATGGGTTCATTTTGGGTTACCCACTTCTATTGTATCTAATCGAGATTCCTAATTTATTGGGAAGTTTTGGTCAAGTTTGTGGGAATTGATTAACACCAGAATGAAGAAGAGAACAACATTTCATCCACAAATAGATGGCAAAACGGAAGTGTTCAACGTGAGAGTGATCCAGTTGCTCAGGGGCTATTGCAGCAAGCATCCCAAGCTTTGGGATGAACATTTGTGTTATGTGCAACATGCTTACAACTATGCCAAGCACTCTTCTACTCAAAGATCTCCTTTTGAGACTTGTTTTGGTTTTACACCAAGGTCTCCCTTATATTTTGTCTTTGGAAAAGACATAGCAGTTGATGGACACATTGATGTGGACAAAGCAACCAAGTTCAGTGAATAGATCCAAGAAATTCACCAGGCAATACAGGAATAGCTGGAAAGAAGCCAGGCCAAGTACAAGGCAAGGCATGAAAAGCATCGAATTGAGCATAGCTTCCAAGTTGGTGATCAAGTCCGGCTGTACATCAACAAAGACAGAATGCAAGGTGAAGGTGAGACGCTGAAACCAATAAGGTATGGGCCTTTCAAGATACTTGAGAAAATTGGTGAAAATGATTTTCACCTTGATTTGCCAGCTTATATGCATATCTATTTAGTCATTAATGTAGAGAACTTAAGACTCTATGAACCTTCATTAATTGATGATCCCAAAGAGAAAAGTCAGTTGCCTTTTATTGATGATCTGTTGCTTGAATATCTCAATGAGTTGCAGGAAGACACAGTTCTGGACAGGAAGGTGAGAACTACGGACAGAGGGGATGTTAAGTACCTGAGAATTAGACTCAAAGGTTCAAAACCAAGCAGTGCAAAATGGATAGAGATTGGACAAGTGAGGAAGCTGTATCCTCACTTGATTGATGCTTAAAAACCAACTTTTGGTGATCCAAAAGCTTTTTCAGTGGGAAGGCATGATCCAAAATGGATCCTAAGACCCTCTAAGTCTTCATATATTTAAAAATTATCGCAAGGGGAAAACCTTAGAAAAAGGCAGATTACGCTATCGGGCCTGAAAAACATGAAGAAACAGTGAAAACAGAGCTATTGGAGGCTTGAACAAAAATGCATCGGAGTCGTTGGATCTGGCCAGTCAATGGTCTAGATCCGGTCGGCATATTGCAATTGGCGGTGGCAAGCGGAGATTATCGGAGGTGGCACTATGGAAGTTGTGACAATGATTAGCACGAGTCAACGAGGATTGTTTATCAAGTGCGTAGATCGATGGCCCAGGTTAACTCGTGATATCACATCGGCAGAATACAAAGGAGTGCTTACCGACAACCCGGGGACTATATGATGTGCGATTGCGATATATCACATCGCGTTATTGCATCAGAGAAATACAATGGAGCGGGGCCAATACACTTGCGACTTGCGATAGCTGAATGTGACGAGAGCTATGAATGAAATTTAACATATTTTGAGTTTCGGAAACTGAGTTTTTCCTATGTATTTTGCATTTTCATTAAATAAATGAAATATAAGGGAAATGCGTCCGATGTGAAAAAACTGGACCCGAAAGGGTTTAGGAATGCGATATTATAATATTTGAAGTCTACCATAAAGCCAATCGTCAGGATTTTAGTGTTTTAATGTATTTCACAAATACAAAGGAAACCACGGAACAAGGGCACTTGCGATTTGAAATAGCAATTTTGGTAGTGTTTTTGTGTATTTCTCTATGTAAACAGAGAACGAAAGTTTTGGGGATTTCAATTGTGCTGATGGTCCCTTCTGTTGTAGAACATGTGGCCACCTTCCCTGAAGGCATTAACAAATTATTGTTTAATTCCCAGAGGCATTTGAATGGACAGAGGACAGGATCCAGAAAGCCCAAAGAGGAAAATGAACAAACAAGCACTGATTGGCTTAAAAGCCATGGAATGATAGAGACGGAGGCAAGCAGTGCTGAGACAAAGAGAAAATAGAGACAAAGAGCAAAAGGGAGAGTTTGTGTACTCAGAGAGACTTGAGGGATTCAAGTGAACTCCTGCTGTTTTATATCTGTTGTGTTGAGACTCAAATTGAGCTCACTTTTGTAAAACTCTGCTCTTGAAGACATAATAGAGAGGTCACCACTGAAAGTTGAACTAGGAGACGTAGCCCAAGAGTTTTGGGTGAAATCCTTGATTTTTTGTTGTTTTATGTGTATATGTTATGTTTCTATAAGTGCTTCATTGTCTATATTATTCGCATTCTTTTCAATCCGTTAAACTAAGTAATATAGGAAAATCTTGCACATGAGTCTGTAATACCTTAATATTAGTCTAAGATATCATTTTTAAATCATCTTTCCTTTACACAGGCACACTCTCAGCCTCTCTTTGCAGCCTAGGCACACTCAACCTTCTCTCAACAATGCACTCACCCACTGAGATCTCCCCTCAATACATTCAACAATGTTTCATACCCCATTTTCTCAATCACAATCCTGGATTTTGTTCCTCTGTTGCATAAGGAATGGTGTAGTCCTACTATCAATTTCATTGCCCATGAGTGTACTCAAACACATGGATGCCCTTTCTTTTGTTGCATCAAATTGCCTGAAAATTGTAACTGCATTAAGCATGAGAATGGGCACCTGTATGATTCTCCATACTGAGAATTAAATCTCAGTTGACTCACACACTTGTTGTAGCGGCTACAACCACACTCCAAAATTCCAGCCTGCACCAATTTCAAAGCCTCCCTTGAAGAGTTTCACTTGATGACTGCACACACTCAGGTTCACTCCACAAGCTCATGTGAGTTGTTACATCCGCCTTTCTTATTCATTGCATTCAATTCTCTGCATGCTGATGTCTAAGTCATGCTTGCGTTCATGTTCTGGTTATGCTCAAAGTATTCACTTCGTATGTGCTTGTTGTGTTTGCTATGAAAGCATATGTCACACTCACACATGGAGTCACATACAATGTCACGCATGCGTTGTCTCAATCATGAATGATCAATCACGAGTGTCGCCCTTGTCACTTACATTGCCGGTTAGTCATGTTGAACATGTGTGTTTGGATGGTTTGGGTCATTTCATTGCCAATTCATGTGAGTGTGTGCTCGTATGATAACCTATGCATATTTTGATTGTTCACACACTTAGTCATTTTGCTGAAGTTCTGACAATGAAACTCCACTCTACACTCGGACCATCACCTCGTTGTCGACTCGATCGACTGTTAACCAAAATAACATAGAAGCACCAAACTAACTTGTTCAAGCTGCGTTGCCCGCAAGAAATGCAATCAACTCTCATGTTGGCCACCCGGACAGTCGGACCCGATGGTAACCTTGGACTAACTCCTTTCAAAATTTATGCAGAGGCCACTGACCTCACTTGCTTAACTGACCAAGTAAATTGCTCGGACAAGTCAGACAGACACCAAGTTCCCGTCCCTGTCTCCTTCAGAAAATTGCACAGTTTTCCCAATTAGTCATTCGGATAGGCGACCAACTGTTCATCTTAGAAATTGCACAGTATTCATGAGTAGGCTTTCCACTACCCATCAGTCATCTTAGCTCAAAAATTGTGCAGAGATGATTAGTAGGCCGGCCTCCCGAACTCGGTATATTTCCACACCTGAAGCTCCTAGCAACAGATTGCTAGTTCCCTTTGGGAATTATGTAGTTTCTGCTGCCAGTGACTGAGAAACCACTTGGTAGTTTCCTCTGGGAATGACACAGCTCTGGCTACCAGTGACCCCAGTATTCAACTAGTAGTTCCCTCTGGGAATTATGCAGTTCTGGCTGCTAGTGACATTAGCAGCAGACTGGCTGTTCCCTCTGAGAACTGCGCAGTTCTGGCTGCCAGTCTCTAGGCAGTTCCCCAAGAAAACTACGCAATCCCTGCCAAGTGGCCCATCATGCAGCCTTACCCGCTCCTCTGAAAAATTGCACAAATCTAGTTTTCCAAACCCTGCCGACTGTTCATTCCAAAAAATGCACAGAGCATGCTTGCCTTGCCTTCCTATAGCCCAGACTGTCCCTCCCAAAATTTGCACAATTTTGTCTCCCAGTCGAGCCAAACCTCACGGACAGTCACTGTTGACTTATATTGCATGTCTCCAAATTTGTGACTCTTGTGTAATTTTCATCAACAATGCCCAAAGCCATCATCCCATCTCACAACCTTGCTGCTTCTCCTGGTCACTTGCATTCGAAACAATCACAGGTCATGGTAGACTAGGAGGTTTCTGGATTCGATGTCATCTTGTCACGAGTGACTGTAGGTATAGGTACACCAAAAAATATGGCAAGACGACGAATTTGATGAACGAAGGGAGCACATATAGAAGGACAGGTTCAGAAATGAACGAACGAACGAAGCATGCGAAGCGGACAAACACAACGATCATGCACCTTCATGAATAGATGAGCCCGTCAAACTTTCAAGCATGCAAGAAAGCAACAACATGCTAGAGCTTCATCAAGTGAACTAAGGACCATCAAGGACTCCACACACTTCACCATGCGGGGGTGAAGCTGTGATACATCATGAATACATCTATCACCCAACAACATTGTAGCTCGACATATACTCTAGTAGTAGCAATGTACCAACAATGTCATGTCAAGTCATGTCGAGTCATGTCATGAGTCATTTCACCCACATCTCCATTATGGGCTATGTTTTCAATCAATGTGATGTAACATGGAAGTCCAAGAGACCCACTTGTGAACAAAGAGTCATGTAAGTCGAAAAGTCATGGAAGTCGAACAATCATGAGGGTAATTGAACAACCACAAGGGTTAGTTTCACCCTTGGATATAAATACCCCCTTATTTGTACATAGAAAGGACTTTTCGCCTCAGCTCCTCCCACATAGCCAAGAGAGTCTGTAATATTTTCTTTGAGGAGTAAGTAGTGGCTCTAATGCCCCGCTGATGGGGATAGTGATATGCAGTGTAACGATGTGTCTTGGAATTCCTATTAACAAGCCAACGCATTTTCACACATGTATTGTATCTGTTGTAAGACTGATATTTAACACTTGTAATGCATGTTTCTTTAAGCTGTGTTCTACATCTAAACTATTTCATTTGTTGTAATGCATAATTTATTAATGGAAATGTGTTGTATATGTTGTTAATGTCGTCCCATCCATGTCGACTGCTCTGCCGAACATTAAACAAACCTTTCACATGAACCTTGCTATAACAACCATTGCACTCATGCACACTAATCTGTGAGTGTTGTACATGTTATCTTACCTTATATGTTGTGACTGCCACATCTGAGTGGACTGCTCTGTGGGAAGTTGTGTCTCTCTTTTTTTGTTATGTATACCTAGTCAAGTTGGGATTGATCCCTTTCAACCTGGAACTCACCTTCATCCTCTTCCCCTCACAGTGAAAGAACCATTGACACAAGTACAATTACACTCACCAGGAATGCAAACCTCACTTCCCAAAGACAAAGTAGACCACTCTCCTGTGCTGACAAGCAAGAGTTAAGGAAAATCCTTAAGACAATGACAACTGGGCCATCATACCAGATGAGACTCCCACACCAAATGGTGTGACGTCTAGTTGGGACTTCATACCAGGGTGTTCCCCTAAATGTTTGCCAGTCTAAAACCGTCAACATTTCAGGCACTAGAAGGAGTGAAATATGATAAGTTATGTCCTCTCATCTAGTTTTGAACCTTTACATATTTTTCATGGAATCTTTCACTCTTCTCCCTCCGCGATGTTTTTTGAATCGTGAAGATGTCTCCATCACAGGGGAGTTATTTGATCTCTTGTCCACTTACATGTATGATGGTGAAGCTGAAGTGGCCTAGCCCGAGTACTTACATGACTTTCTTTCCATGCTTCATGAGGAAGATGAGTTTTCTGATGAACAGGCCAGTTTGTTGCTTGCATACACACTTCACAAATCCCCATTTCATTGGTTGCTCAGCCTACCGGCTGATAACATGCACTCATTCAAACACTTATGTGATCTTTTTGAAGACACTTTCTATCATTTTGATCCAAACTAGCTTGACCAGAAACTGTTATAGTAAAGGAAGGCTCCAAATGAATCAGTTACTGATTTTTGGCAGCGTTTTCATGACTTACAGTTTCAAGCTTCGAGGAGCCATATGAAATTTGCCTATCTTTGGGACCGTTCGAGTATTGCCTTAATAAATCTTCCCGTCACAAGAAGAAGCTTGAGATTAAGCCTCGCTCAACATTCTTCACTAATGGAGTTGTGCAATCTCATGTTGATGTGGTCACTGTCTCGATTGACTTTCCGCCATCCATTCAACCAACAGCTCCACCACTGTCGAGTGATGTTGAGGATCATGCTCACTCACTTATTCATATTTCACATCCTCCCAACATCACTTCACTTAATTTTTGTGCAAATTTGGTTGTGAGTCCTTCGAGTTCTCATATTCATTCTATTCTATGGCCTTCGTCTTCGCACCCAGGTGTTCCTCTGGATGATGTTTTCTTGTGTTCGTCCATTCCAAAATCTTTAGTTGTTGTGAATGAGGAACAAGTCATTAACGGAGTTGGTGTTGCACAACCAAAATGTGATGTCATTCATGAAGAGTATGAGTGGGAGCTTGAGCATCACACTCAACGAAGGATGATTCCCTTTTGTTTGAGCCCCCTTTGTTCTTTCCTAACATCTTTGGTGAACCCGCCATCCATGATTTTGCATGTATGTCTTCATTGAAAATCCACTTGATCTTTCATCTGCTCTTTCTAGAAACACAGAGGGTGAACATCCTTCCTTCTCATCTACCCCTCTGTATGACTCATCATACCATGAGGATGCCAACCAACATCTTGAACTTTCTAATCTTGGTTGTCGTGATCTGTTCACCTCATCATCTGATCACGATGTTGATTCACTCATTGTTAATCCGTCTAATCCACTGGTCTATGAAGATCCATCTGTTAATGAAGTCGAAACCCAATAGATTGTCGAGGCACTTGGGCTTGAGCTGATGGTTATGTCAGGCCCTCGCTTTCCTGAGGTTGGTTTCACTTCTGATCAGGAAATTGTTCAAACACTCAAGGCTCCTCATCACTTATTTGTATGCACTCAAGATCAATCTAACACTCGGATTTTACTTCCTCCATGTGAAATACATGATCTTATCGCTCATGCATTGGAGGAATCTTACACAGAAAGCACACTTGTGCAACACACGTGGTCTACTTTTCTCACGTTTGCTTTCAGATCACGGTCAAGGGAATGCATACACTCAACATCTACATGTATTGTATCACAACACCATGGAAAGTCCATAGAGTGCGTGACATGCGCTTTCTCTCATTTTTGTTCTGTGGACGCTTGTAAGTTTGGAGTATGTTTGTTTTCATTGTTGTACCTTTCACATTTTATGGTTCACACAACTAGGTTGCTCGCGTACCAAGCATTCACCAACATGGGTCAACCAATGCATCGGTGGCTGCATTGGAAATATCACTTTACGTGATCATGACCATGCACCATTAGCTTAGGTGTAGGAGTAGTGTTTGCTTTCGGTTTTCTTGCTTGCATGCTTATTTTCATTCTTGCTTTACATCTTTGTTTGTTTGCTTGTTTGCATGTTTGTTTACTTGGTTTGCTTTCGCTTTTACTTCTGCTTCTGCTTTGCTTTGCTTGCTCTGCTTATTATTTTTGTTTATGTTTGTTTTGTTTTTTTTTGGTATATTACTATATCTGTTTTTGGAAATAAGTGCTGCCAACTATTACATTCTGCATTTTGAATGGAGTATGTGGCTGAAATTTGAAGAGACTTGAGACACTACAACACTTGGTCAGTCTTGTGACCACCTTCTCTGTGCTTGGTTGTAACCTTCGACTAATGAAGTCCTGATCGAAAATAAGAGCGATCTTCAAGGGAAGTTTCGGTCCAACCATGAACCTGTGTCCACACTGGTAAACCCCATCTCTGTACTCAACCTTCTTCTCTGCGTGTTTAAGATCATCCAACTAGTACAAATGGAGAAGGGGAAAATCTAAATGAGCAAACCCATGTCAGAGGTATTACATGCTTCTCTAAAGGAACAACATCTTCTTCTCCCAATAACTCGAGATCCCTCTTCCGCCCCAAAATAAATAAGTGCCTTTGCACAGTTCTCTTGAAAAATACAAAGGACAAAGAAGAGAAAGGTTTCCTGCACATAGAGGTGAAACATGCCACTCCACCAGGGTACTGACCAGGCTCGCTGGCAGTGGAGCAATGTGTTTTTTCCTAGATGACTTTGTCGGGGTACAGTCTAGGCCTGTTGGTAGTAGAAAAACACTAGAGATGAAAACTTATACTCTGAAAATCTTCAACTCGCGAGCTAAACTACCCTTCCCAGATTTGAAACACTGAGATCTAAGATGAAGTTTTGATTGTGTTTGACTGAGTTGGTAAAGGGTGAACCATCTATGTCCATGGAGTAAATGGGGAAACTGAAGTAACCCGCACAATGATTCAATAATCCATGAAATACCAAGGTCCTATGGTAGAAATGGAGCAAAACAGAGAAGTTGGAGTTCTACCAGTGTGTCGCCAAGTGTTGTAGCAGCTACAACCACCCTCCAAAATTTCGGCTTGCACCAATTTTGGAGCCTCCCTTGAAGAGTTTCACTTGATGACTACATACACTCGGGTTCACTTCGTCAGCTCGTGTGAGTCTTTACATCTGCCTTTCTTATTCATTTCTTTCAAGTCTCTGCATGTTGATGTCTAAGTCATGCTTGCGACCATGTTCTAGTTATGCTCAAAGTCTTTGCTTTGTATGTGCTTGTTGTGTTAGCTATGAAAGCATCTCTCACACTCACACATGGAGTCAAATTCACTGTCGCGCAAGTGTCATCTCGATCATGAACAATCAATCACGAGTGTCACACTATCACTTACATTGTCAGTCATTCATGTTGAACATGTGTGTCTGGATGGTTTGGGTCATTTCGTCGTCAAGTCATGTGAGTGTATGTTCGTATGATCACCTATGCATATTTCGATTGTTCACAAACTTAGTCATTTTGCTGAAGTTTTGGAAACCAAACTCCACTTTGACAACCAGACCATCATCTCACCGTTGACTGTCAACCAGAACAACGTAGAAGCACCAAGATAGTTTGTTCAAGCTGTGCTGCTCGTAAGCAATGCAATCAACTCTCATGCTAGCCTCCCGGATAGTTGGACCCGATAGTCACCCTAGACTGACTCCCTTCAAAATTTACGAGGAGGCCATTGACCTCGCTCGCTCAACTGGTTGAGGAAGTTGCGTAGATAGGCCAGACAGACACCAAGTGCCCATTCCTATCTGTAGAAAATAGCATAATTTTCCTAGTCAGTCATCTGGATATTCGACCGACAGTTCATCTCAGAAATTGTGCAGTATTCATGAGTAGGACTTCCACTACCCATCAGTCAGCTCAGCTCAGAAATTGTGTAGATATGATCAGCATGCCAGCCTCCTAGCCTCAGTGCATCTCCCCTCTAGTAGCTCCTAGTAGCAGAATGCCAGTTCCCTTTAGGAATTGTGTAGTTTCTACTGCGAGTGACTGAGCATCCACTTGGCAGTTCCCTTTAGGAATTGCGCAGTTCTGGATGCCAATGACCCCAATAGCCAACTAGTAGTTCCCTCTGGGAATTGTACAGTTCTGGCTGCCAATGACACCAGCAGGAGACTGGCAATTCCCTCTCAGAATTCGCAATTCTGGCTGCTAGTCTCCTAGGCAGTTCCCTAAGAAAACTACACAATCCTTGCCAAGTGGCCCATCATGCAACCCGACCGAATCCTCTAAAAAATTTCACAAATCTGGCTTTCCACACCCCATTGACTGTTCATTCCAAAAAATGCACAGAGCATGCCTACCTTGCCTTCCTGCAGCTCGGATTGTCCCTCCCAAAATTTGCACAATTTTTCCTCCCAGCCAAGCCAGACCTTGCAGAGAGTTAGTGTTGACTTAGATTGTCCATCTCCATCACTCAGCGAAGCTTGCATAGTTTTCATTAGCAATGCCCAGAGCCATCATCCTGCTTCACAACCTTGTTGCCTCTCCTGGTCACCTTCATCCAAAACAATCATGTGTCATAATAGACTAGGAGGTTTCTAGATTTGATATTGTCTCCTCATGAGTGACTGTAGGTATAGGTACATCAACAAACATAGAAAAATGAAGAATGGGTTGAATGAAGGGTGCATACGTAGAAGGATAGGTTCACCAACGGATGAACAAACAAAACATGCGAAGTGGATGAATGCAACGAACATGAACCTTCGTGAAAAGATGAGCTTTTCAAACCTTCCAACATGCAAGCAAGCAACAACATGCTAGAGATTCATCAAGCAAACTAAGGACCATCAAGGACTCCACACACTTTGCCATGCGGAGGTGAAGCTGTGATACATCATGAAGACATCCATCACCCAGTAGCACTGTAGCTCGACACACACTCTAGCAACAACAATGTACCAACACTGTCATGTCAAGTCATGTCGAGTCATGTCATGAGTCATGTTGCCCACATATCCACTATGGGCTATCTTTTCAATCAATGTGATGTAACATGGAAGTTCAAAAGACCCACTTATGAACAAAGAGTCATGTAAGTCGAAAAGTCATGGAAGTCAAAAAATCATGAGGGTATTTGAAAAACCATAAGGGTCAGTTTCACCCTTGGCTATAAATACCCCCTCATTTGTACATAGAAAGGACTTTTCACCTCAGCTTCTCCCACGTAGCCAAGAGAGTATGTAATATTTTCTTTGAGGATTATGTAGTGGATCCAACGCCCCATTGACGAGGTTAGTGACGTATGGTATAATGGCATGTCTTGGAACTTTTGCTTAATTCAGAAGCCTGTCCATAGGCCAACACATTTTCACACATGTATTGTATCTGTTGTAAGACTGATCTTTAACACTTGTAATGCATGTTTCTTTAGCCTATGTTCTACATCTCAAACTATTTCATTTATTGTAATGCATAATATATTAGTGGAAATGTGTTATATATGTTGTTAATGTTGTCCTATCCGTGTCGACTGCTTTGGCGGACATTAGATAGACCTTTCACATGAACCTTGTTGTAACAACCATTGCACTGGTTTGGACTAATCTGTGAGTGATTTATGTGTTATCTTACCTTCGATGTTGTGACTACTCTATCTGAGTGGACTGCTCCACCAGAAGCTGTGTATGTCCTTTTGTGTTGTGTTTTCCTAGCTAAGTTGGGACTAATCCCTTTCAACTTGGAACTCACCTTCACCCTCTTCCCCTCATAGTGAAAGAACTATTGACACAAGTACACTTACACTCACTAGGCACACAAACGTCACTTCCCGAAGACAAATCAGAACACTCTCCTGTGCTGACAAGTAAGAGTTGAGGCAAATCCTTAAGATAGTGGCAACCGAGCCATCATACTAGATGGGAATCCCACACCAAATGGTGTGTGTTCTAGTTGGGACTTCATACCAGGGTGATCCCTTGAATGTTGGTAGGTCCAACACCATCAACAACACTCAAGTATTACCACTCATGAATTATGTCTGCACAAATAACATGGCTCTCCATTCCTTCTTCGTTTCCCATAGAGCTCAGATTGTACTACAAGCATGGATCTCTTGGTCTGATATGAGATCTTTTTGTAATCGACAATCTCTTTGAGGCATATAAGTGTCAAGGGAAAACCTACAACGCAGCTATCAGAGCCCATAACCGCGACATACTATCTTTTCAATTCAATTATTTATCGTGTGCAAGAAAGCTCAAGCATGGATGTTCTAGAGTCAAACACTACCTCTACAAATTTTCGTCCTCTCTATCTTAGTCTCCTTCCTTTGAAAGTCACCATTGAATCCATTAATGTATCTGTGCAAACATGGTCCTTTATGTTCATGAGCTAGCAGTTCTTTGTAGTCGCTATTAAACCAATGGAACCAACCTCAATATGTGCATGTAATTAGTTACTCCAACCTTTCTTATCCCAAATATGGCCATGGAAAATTTGTAACTCAATGCCCAAGAATTTCTAACTCTTCCATGCCATTAATCATATTCCCACATTTACTCTTACAAGCCCTCCAGGTAAATGTGAAGCATAGTGGTATTAATGATGTGACTTGACCTCCTAGTTTCAGTTAAGGAAGTGGGGCCCATAATTGAGACTCAATAACCTTCTTGAGGAAAAATATATCAACTAGAGGATGAACAACCACCCTAGGTTACCAATCCTTGAGTTGGAGCCATTTTTCGCAGACCTAAGACCTAGACCTATAACCACACCCTTGACACTGCTTGCATGTAGTTGTGAGCCTCCAACCACACTCAAAAGCCTTGCTCCATGTTGTTATGACACCAGATCCTCAATTTTGTTCCTACGGTTGCGAGATCTGAGCCACTTTTATAGGCTAGCAACCTGTTCTAGGTGACTCCCAAAACACCTAGTGATAAAAGAGCGCTCAGGAAATGTTCAAAAATCAAAGTTATTGGCTTACCATGAAACTAGGGTCGGATTGAAGAACTCGTCACAAGATTTCCAATGGTGCAAATGACGCCTCAATCCGACATGGTATGCAAAAGTTATGACCAGTCAAAGTTTTCATCAATTAGGCCCCTTGTCTAAAGTTAGTAGAGTGCCAACTAAATTTGGAAGCTCGACTAAATTTGGTGGAGCTACTAAATTTTGCAAAAATTAACCAAGAAACAATTTGGAATTTGGCACTTTGTGGTGACGGTTTTCGGTGGTTGGAACTAGGGAAGCTAGAACCTACTTAATTTTTATGGGTGACCCCAAAATTTCGGCCAATGAATTTTCTCCATATTTTTTAAAAATAAAAAAAAAAACCAAAAAAAACTGAAAAATGGCCAATGACGCAACAAATTAACACTGCCAACCATTATGCCAAGCAGACATGCTTAAAAATGAATGCTAAGTTTTTTTATTTAAACTCATATTTTCCATAACAGGATGGGGGTGTGGAACCCAATGTAGAGGTGGAACCCTGAGTGGGCACAAAAATTGAGGAGTGGAACCCTGACACAGGGGAATATGCAAGGGATCTAAACGATTCCCCAAGAGCTAAATTTTGATAGTTTCAGAACTAGGCCGACTTTATACTCATTTTACTCAGTTTTTAGCAAGGAGTGGAGTGGTGAATTCAGATTTTTCATCTAAGTAGTAGATCTTCAGTCCACTCGTAGATAGGAATCTTTGTGGAATCACGAGGAATCTAAAAGATTCCATAAGTGCCAAATTTTGTCAGTTTTAGAATTAGATCGACTGTATACTCATTTTACTTAATTTTTCCTAAGGAGCATAGTAGTGAAGTCATATTTGTCATCTGAGCAACAAATCTTCAGTCAAATTGTAGAGAGGAATCTTTGCAGAATCATGAGGAATCTAAAAGATTGCCTAAGGGCCAAATTTTAACAGTTTTAGAACAAGACCAACTTTATACTCATTTTACTCAATTTTTTGCAAGGAGAGCGGTGGTGAATTCAGATTTGTCATATAAGTAGAAAAATTCCATTAAACTAGCAAGAATGAATCTTTGGGAAATCTTTGAGGTTCTCGATGGTCTAGATTTTGACTGAAGAAGAAAGGCATTGAGTTTATAGTCATTTTTGATGATTTTTCTCCAGGAATTTAATGGTGCAATCCATTTGATCAGTAGAGTAGTGTAATTTTAGGTCATCCCCGGAAGTGGAGGTATAAGGTGTGTTCTGTACATGCATGTAATTTGATTTTGCTGAAGATTAATGAAAGAGGTCTCCCCACATTGATTAGGGCCTAGAGACATAACCCACAATGGGTGAACTCCATTATCATCTTGCTTGTGTCTTTTCTTCTCATGGTTGTCATTTATTTCTGCTTCCTTTATATGTATGCATTTAATGGTTACATGCTCTTTTAAATGCAATTTTGTATGCATCTTTGAAGTGAAAAGATTTGGATCAAGTTTGGTATCAGAGTAGGTTTTCTGTTTATGTGAATTGCAAGTGTATGATAATCAGGGCAAAGCTCCAAAGAGGTGAAAGAAAACTTAAGTCCTTTGATTGAGAAGCGGGGCATGAAACATGAAGAAGGAAAATGGAAGATGAAGGTGATCTATTAGAGGAAGAGTGAAATTATCGCAAGGCCTTCTATGCCATGGCAGAAAAAGTGAACAAATTGTATGTAAAGTATGAGAATCTAGTGGCGAAACTAGAGAAGAAGGAAGGACGAGATGATCATGCCTCGGGGAATCATGAAGGAGGAGGAGAAAAGCCTCTTGAACCTCCCTCTCCATCTTCCAATGAAATTTATTCTTCTTCCTCTTCTTGTCATTCTAGAGGTAGAGAACTCATAAAAATCCCTTTTTCAAGCTAGATGTCAAGTTTGATTTACCTGTGTCTAGTGGAGAATCTAATGCAGAAATGATACATAACTAGATCAAACAGGTTGAACTATATTTCTCCATACAATGAATCAAAGAGGATGAAGCTAAGATCCATATATCATACCTTCGATTAAGTGGCCTACTCTTGTCTGGTGGGAAGGAAAACTTTAGAAAGATAGTAAGAGTAGTTGTAAACTTCTTACATATTCGTCTGAGTTTGTTTCCTCTTTAAGAGGACAAGTTTTACCCATTGGGTTACAGATAGAAGGCCATAATGGAATGACAACATTTGAAACAATGTAAAGGTTAAGATGTTCAAGATTTTATAGAGGAGTTTAGGAAACAAGAATTAGAAATGAATGTTCCAATAGACACTCTTGAGATGTTGATGAAATATATTGCCTCTTTGCATAGTAATTTGCATCATTCATTGTTATTATTTGACATTGAAACTCTTGGTGAAGCTGGTGTGAAAGAAAGGAAGCAAAGCCCTCTTGTACTCATTGTGAGAAAGAAGGGCATAATTAGGACCATTACTAGAAACTACATCCATAATTGAGGCCAATGAGAAATGAGAGGAAGGAGAAGTAAAAGACGGTTCAAACCGTGCAATAAAACCATATGAATTAGAATATGATGAGAAGATCATCGATGTGGGATTTTTTGGTGTTGGACCAATTTACCTTGACTTTGACTCAGGTGATGAGATGAATATTGCAACTCTTGGGATTGTAGAATATGGACCTATTGACTTGGGTTTCGATTCAAGCGATGAGACAAATATTTCAGCATTAATTCTACCAAAGGTGAGAAGGGAACCAAAGGATTCATGGCTCCATGAATTTGAAGAGACCAACCAAAGAATTCAAGCAGAGAATACTAAACTAAAGAGATTCCTACAAGAAGCTCAGGAGGAGAAAAAAAGATTACAACATCAATTGCAAGCCAAGGACGAGGCCTTGGAAACATTTCAACATAACAAGCCCGAGGTAAAAAATGATTCTTCAATTTCATGTTATTTTATGATGATGATTTCATTCCTTTTGAGAAACATACTACAGGAATTGGATCAAAATTGTTGAAGAAGATGGGGTATCAAGGAAAGGGCCTTGGCATTAGTCGAAAGGGCATTGTGAATCCCATCAAAGTGGAGGAATTTCCTCATTATGTAGGACATGGATATGTCACAACAGAGGTTAGGGAATGCTCCAACAAATCCAGTGACCAACCAATGTCAGATGATGAGAGCACTTCATCACATTCCAATGATAGTGAGGATTCCATGAGCACTTATTAGAGGTGCACTAGGAATAAATGTTCCAAGATGATCCAGAAATCTTAGAGGAGAAAGAATCATTGTAGTTACTAAAATGAGGATGGAAACTAGAGAGCTACATGTCAGATACTCCATGCCCAAAAAGCAATTATGAAGAAACCAACTGGTGAAGATGTTCAACTAGCGAATTCCATGATGGAATGAAAACATTTGAAATAGAGTAAAGGGAAAGATGTTCATAATTTTATAGAGGAGGCTAGGAAACAAGCATTAGAAATGAATGTTCCACCATACACTCCTGAGACATTGATGATATATATTGCCTCTTTTCATAGTTATTTGTGTCATTCATTGTTATTATTTGACCCTGAAACTCTTAATGAAGCTAGTGTGAAGGTTGTACATCTTGAAAGCATGGGGAAGCATGAGCAAGAAGACCACCCAAAGAGGACAACAAAAACTACAAGAAAGGAAGAAAAGCCCTCTTGTACTCATTGTGAGAAAGAAGGGCATGATGAGGAACATTACTGGAAACTACATCCATAATTGAGGCAACAAGGAATGAGAGGAAGGAGAAGCGGAAGACAGTTGAAACTATGCAACAAAACCAAGAATATGAATCAGAAGATGAGGAAAAGATCATCACTGTGGGATTTTTAGGTGTTGGACCAATTTACCTTGGATCTGACTCAGGTGATGAGATGAATATTGTAGCTCTTGGGATTGTAGAAGATGGACCTATTGACTTGGGTTTCGATTCAGGCGATGAGAGAAATATTTCAGCATACATTCTGCCAAAGGTGAGAAGGGAACAAAAGGTTTCATGGCTCCAAGAATTTGAAGAGATCAACCAAAGCATTTAAGCAGAGAATAATGAACTAAGGATACTCCTACAAGAAGCACAAGAAGAGAAACAAAGATTACAACATCAATTGCAAGCCAAGGAGGAGGCCTTGGAAATGTTGCAACATAACAAGCCCGAGGTAAAAAATGATTCTTCAATTTCATGTTATTTCATGATGATGATTTCACTTCTTTTGAGAAACATACCACATGAATTGGATCAAAATTATTGAAGAAGATGGGGTATCAAGGAGAGGGCCTTGATATTAATGACTAGGGCATTGTGAATCCCATCAAAGTGGAGGAATTTCCTCATTATGCAGGACATGGATATGTCATAACAGAGTTTAGGGAATGATCCAAGACATCCAGTGACCAACCAATGTCAGATGATGAGAGCACTTCATCACATTCCAGTGATAGTGAGGATTCCATGAGCACTTATTAGAGGGGCACTAGGAATAAGCATTCCATGAGGATATAGTAATTTTGGAGGAGAAAGAATCATTGTAGTTACTGCAACGAAGATGGATACCAGAGAGCCACATGTTAGATAATCCATGCCCAGAAATCACCTATGAAGAAACCGACTAGTGAAGATGTTCAACTAGCAAATCAACCCCATGGAGATGACCCATTCAATTTTTCAAGTGAGAGATGGTTTTTTTTAGATATAGTAGCACAATAGTGAAGTCATATTTGTCATTTGAGTAGCAGATCTTCAGTAAACTTGTAGGGAGGAATCTATGTGGAATCATGAGGAATATAAAAGATTCCTTGAGGGCCAAATTTTGACAGTTTCAGAACTAGGCTGACTTTATACTCATTTTACTTAGTTTTTTGTAAGGAGATCAATGGTGAAGTTAGATTTGCAATTTGAGGAGTAGAATTATAGTCAACTAGCAAGAAGTAATCTTTAGGGAATATTTGAGATTCCCGAAGGTCCAGATTTTGACCGAAGTAGAAAGGGGTCGAGTTTACAATCATTTTTCACAATTTTTTGCCAGGAATTCAATGGTGTAGTTCATTTAGCAGATGAGTGCATTTTCAGGACATCCCCGAAAGTTGAGGTGTAAGGTGTCTTTTGTACATGCATATAATTTGATTTCAACGAATATTAATGAAAGATGACTCCCCGCATCAAGAAAGGCTTGGAGACGTAACCCACATTGGGTGAACTCCCTTATCAACTTGTTTGTGTCTTTGCTTCTCATGGTTGTCATTTATTTTTGTTTCCTTATTATGTATGCATTTCATAGTTACATTCTCTTTTAAATGAAATTATGTATGCATATTTGAAGTGAAAAGATTTGGATCACCTCCAGAACACTACCCATAAGTTCTTTTTACTTTCTAGAATCATATTTCTCGTAATGACAATGCTAATAATTCTAACTTGAAGTCAAAATTGACCTAGACTAACTAGAACATACTAGACATTTTGTCAAACAGATGGTAAACATGTAAGCTACAAGTAATGAATGCATATATGAGTGTAAATCTATGTAATTTAGCTTAAAATCATTGAGAAGTTCTAATTCCCTATCAATTAGTTGTAATAACACTTTTTAGCCCATGAATTCATCAACCATTTAGTAACTTATCATAGCATAACAAGAGCCATAGCTAAAGCACATCTTAACTCACGCCGATAAGCAACATATAACCAAAATATTAACCATGAAGGAAAAACCATAAAATCAACATAATAAGAATTACAGATGCACATAAATCATAATAGGAAAATATCTCTTATTAACATATGAAAAATCTAACCAACTTAGGGACTTCCACGTCCCACTTGACCATAGATTGAGCTGAACCAAATATTTTTTTTCAGCCAATCACCTCCATTCCATATTCCAAGAATGAATGTGGGATCTCATGGGATAATACAAGACATAAACAACCAAGGGAATCTAGAGGTTAAACCACCTCCACCATCAAACTACCGTGATCTCACCTAAATTGGTCCTGAGATCATGAAACCAAACCAAGCTTGGATGCCTTAGAATTCCTTCACCATAACTTGAGGAATTTTCCTATTTCCACCCACTTATTGAGGGTTTCTCGAAGAAAAACATCTCCACCCCCAGCCCTTGGGAATTTTCCTGAGACCATCTCACCTGGATTTGAAACCTTCCGGTAATCCAAAAATTAACCAATAATGAATCTCATCACACCATGGCTATCCGAAAAATAGACAGGCAAGGATGAAACGAATTTCAAACCTAAGAAAACCCATGCCAATGATAGCATATGAACCAAATACAAAATTCATGAAGCATGTATTCACACCTTAGCTCGTAAATCACACATGCAACCTATTACTTGTAAAATCTTCTTGCTGAAGCCAATTATCCAACCTTTTGCTTGCTTTTCTTTTCTTTCCTTGCTTGCCCATTTTCCTTCCTTTGCTTACTTGCTTGCTTTCTCCTCTTGGTGCTCTCTCTTTGAAACTAATTCCAAAGACAAACTAATGGAAATATGTGAACTGATCCGCAAAAGCCTTTTCATGATTAAGTCCTCTATTTTCTTCATTTTCATTCATTTTTCTTCTAAATATGTGTCTCTTCACCTTCCTTTTCTCTTATTTTCCTTTATTTTCATAATTAAATACCAATTAATTTTACTTTTCCTTTGCCAATTTCCTTAGCCATTAACAAACCTAAAGTTTTGCCCACTATAATTCTTTTCCATACATTCAACTTGGAGTACATGTCCCATGACCTTGGCCTTATTTTTATTTTATTAACCTTTCTTACATGAATTTTTAACCTGGGGCTATTACAAACCACTCCCTCTCAGGGAACATCATCCTTGGTGTTCTATTACACCTCTAACCAACAAACTTCTAAAACCAAAACATACTACCTATGGAACATTATAACATAGCTCAATGCAATATTTACAATGAACATCTATTACAAACCATGGCCAACATGAAAAACATGAAAATCATGCCACTTATTGGAGATTTATAACATAACTTATTGCGGTACTGACAACCACACACACACACACACACACACACACACATATATATCAAAACTCATTTTATTGAACCAACAAATAATGAAGGATACAAAGCCCACATCTAATCATCCATCTCCCATGTATCTTCATTAGGCCCAAAGTGTTTCCACTGCACCTTAGCTTTCTCTATTTCTCGGTTCTAGAGCATGAGTTATTTCTGTTGCAATATGCATTGTGGTTCTAGTTAGAATTATCCTTCTAGTTCCACGTGTAATACAGACCAGTCAATCACATGATCAACATCATAGGCATACTTATTAAGCAATGAAACATGGATAACATCATGGACTTTCATTGTTAGAGGCAGTGCAAGTTGGTAGGCCATTGGTCCAATGCTCTCAAGTATCTCAAAAGGCCTGCAATATTGAGGTTCCATCTTGACACATGATCCAATCCTTAATGAGCTCCTCTTGGGCTTGAGGCACAAGCACACATGCTCCCCAACTTGAAACTCCTTAAATACCCTATGCTGATTTGCATAACTCTTCTACCTATCATGTGCTTCCTTTAAATTCCTCTTAATAACTTACATCCCCTATTCCATCTCTACCAACATGTATGGTCCAATCAACACCCTATTCACTTGATCGAAACTAGTCACAGACTCCTCAATCCATAAAGAACCTCAAATGGACTTATCTTCAAGGAATCTCGGTACCCATTGTTATATGTAAACTCAACTAGTGGAAGATACCGCTCCCACTTCATCTACAAATACATGATGTAAATCCTCAACATGTCCTCAAGAATCATGTTAATCGTCTCTATCTGTTCATCTGTCTATGGATGATAAGTTATACTGAAATGAAACTTTGTCCCCAAGGTTGCAAACAACTCCTTTCAAAACTTGGAAGTGAAATTTACATCTCTTCCTGATATGATCATCTTGGGAACACCATACAACCTCACTATCTCCTTAATGAGGATATGAGCTACCTCATTGGCTAAATTTGTAGACCTAACTACAATTAATTGAGCTACCTTACTTAACCTATCAACTACAACCACGATGGAATCATGTTGCTTCGATGTCATAGGTAAACCTATAATGAATTCCATGGAAATGACTTCCCAATTCCACTCTCAAATTGAAATTGGTCACAGTAAACCACCTTGATGCTTACACTTTGCTTTTACCTGCCGACAATCTAAACATCTAGAACTAAAATCAACCACCTATTTCTTTAATTTTAGCCAATGATATAATTTCTTAATGACTGTCAATGTCTTATGATATCCTGGGTGACTTGACTAAGGATTAACATGAAACTCCCTCAAGATAAGCCTCTTGATCTCACTGTCATCTGATACATAAATCTTATTCCTAAATTTGACCAAGCCATTTTCTGTGAGATAATAATCCTCATCCTTATCACCTTCACCTAGTTGTTGTAACCTATGCCTCAACTACTGATACCTCTCATCATGTTGTCCTGTATGCAAGATATGCTTCGATGTGTTTTTCCCATAAGAACTCACCGCTGTGATATGATTCACTTGCACTCTCCTACTATGAACATCTGCAACTCTGTTCTCATTTCCCTTGATGTACTTGATCATGAAATCAAGCTCACTGAGAGTAGAAAACCATCTAACTAGCCTAACATTAAGATTGGGTTAGTCAAACAAGTACCTTAATCCACTATGATCATTCATCAGAATAAACCTCCTACCAAGAAGATAATGTCTTCACATCTACAAGGCATGAATAATATCTTCGAACTCAAGATATTTAGATCCCAATTAGTTTGTATGGCATAGAGGGTTTTTTTCTCATAAACCACTTGTCACCTGGTCAATTTTCATGGAGGAAATGATAGCACATTATGAGGATACAAAGATAAACACTTCTTTAATCAATTGCTAAATCTCAAACAAAAGGGTTCAATGGTATAGAACATTGAGGACTTCCAAAAATTGAATATAAGGGCAAATGATATTCTAGAAAAGCAGAGGATTGATGTCTTCATAGGAATTTTAAAGGATAACATCCAACATGAGTTTTGCGTTTGGCAACCTGATTCATTGAAGAAGGCATACAGGCTGGGAAGAAAAATTATGGAAACAAGGAAGCCTACCACTCATAGCTATAAATATGGAAGTGTTGTTGCTCCTCGCCTTTCACAACCTACAAGGTTGACACCACAACAATTGGAAGAAAAAAGAGAAAAAGGGCTTTGTTACAACTGTGATAGAAAATACACTAAAGGTCATAAGTTTTCCAAGAACAAATTAATTTACATAAATGAGGAAGAAGAGGAAGAAAAGGAAAAAGAAACATCAAAAGAAGAGGATATCCACCAGGAAACAAGCCTAGAGAAAGAAGAAATGAATATGACCATATCTTGTAATGCATTGATAGGAATTTCCACTCCTCAAACTCTCAAGATAGAAGGACAGATTAAGAAGAAAAAGGTAATAGTGTTGCTTGATTCAGGTAGTTCCCATAATTTTATTCATTGTAAGATAGCCAAGGAATTGAATTTGTTCCTATATCCAACACCAGAGTGTCAAGTAATGGCTGCAAATGGAGGAACCATAAATTGCTATGGAAAGTGCCATAATATCAAGCTATCCATGGGAGAATATGTCTTGAATATTCCAATGCTTTCCATTCCAATCGGTTGTGCTGATGTTGTACTAGGACTCCAAAGGTTAAAATCTTTGGGGATGATAGCTTTCAATTTCCAAGAATTTTTCTTGAATTTTTTTTGGGAAGGAAAGGAAGTTGAATTAAGGGGTGTCACAAGGAAACCATGACAGATAATTATCTCTAATGGCATGACAAGGCTTCTAAAGGAAGAATAGTGGGGTGCAATATGTTCACTACAGGTTCAAACAACGAAATCATCTATTTCTCTAGATCTCCAAAATGTCTTGGACAATCATTCTAAGGTTGAAGCAGTGGAATATCACATCGAACACCAACAACAAGTTATCTAACTCTTAAAGGATAAATTCACTTTGGTGCATAATTGAATGAAACAATAGGCAATTCAACATCGCAGCAAAACAAATTTTGATGTAGGCGACTGAGTATTTTTATGGCTAGAACAATACAAACAAATGTCCCTCAAGAAAGCTAAGAAGGATAATAAATTATCACGAAATACTATGGTCATTACAAGGTGTTGCAAAAGATTGATACTATGGCATACAAATTGGAGCTTCCTGCATCTTCCCGAGTGCACCCAATTCTCCATGTTTCATGCTTAAAGAAGATTATAGGTGAAAATATCCAGGTTCAAACAATATTATCGGATATTGAAGAGAAAGGAAAAATCATAATGGATCCTGAAGCAGTCACGAAATCAAGAACCCGACAACTATGAAATCGATGAATTTCAGATTATCTCATCAAGTGGAAGAACTTACCCATTGAAGACTCCGCATGGGAGGATGATAATTTTATACAGAAGCATATAAAACTACTCAAGCGTTGAGGACAACACTTTTTTGGAGGATAGGGGCATGTTAGTTCCCTATACTGCTAGTGTACCCCCTTATTGTAATTATTGAAACCCCCTTATTGTATTGTTGTGCCCATGTAGTCCCCATGTTGTTATTATTGTGCCCCATAGAAGCCCACTATTGTTATTGTCGTATCCCTATAATATTATTTTTATGTAGGCTCTGATTATATTGTGACCCCTTAGACTCCTATATATAGAAAGGAGCCCTTTTCATTTGTATCATCAATGAATTGTTCATTTGTGTAATGTAAAGGAGGTTTTCCCCTCGAAGAGGCTTATTTTGAAGTCATTGATCCATCTCTTCTTCTATTTTGTGAGCTGGTTTCATAACATGTGCTCATTCAATTTCCTTGATTCATAGCATACTACTTGTCCTTCTGGCATTAGGACTCGACCAAGTCTCCTCTTGTAAGAATTTGTACGTATCACAAACTCTTTTCTAGTATCTGTGATATTCATGACTAGAGCATTTGTAAGCAAATGCTTCAAGTGCTATAAAATAGTCGCATACTCCTTAGTCCATTTAAATTTCTTTGCTTTTTACTGCAAATATATAATAATATAGCCAATTTGTGATAAGTTCTTGATGAACCACCTATAATAGCCTGTTAGTGCCATGAATGATCTGACCTCATCCACATTCCTAGGAGCTTCTCACTCCATGATAGCTCTAATTTTTTTTGGCTCCACTCTTATACCTTCCTTGGGAACAACATGTCCCAAGTAATGAACTTATTTATGAAAGAAACTGCACTTGCTAAGCTTGACAAACAATTGATTCTCTCTCAAAAATATTAATAATACTACCAGGTGTTTTTCATTCTCTTCCTTGTTCTTAGAATATATCCATATGTCATCAATAAATACCATCATAAACATTTCCGGAGAAGGATGAAACAC
The DNA here is from genome assembly GCA_000404065.3 of Pinus taeda. NCBI lineage: Eukaryota > Viridiplantae > Streptophyta > Pinopsida > Pinales > Pinaceae > Pinus > Pinus taeda. Next base: position 12,681 of record APFE030616392.1, on the reverse strand, counting down.
ACTATTCATCAAACCCATGAAATTAGTTGGAGCATTAGTAAGACCAAACAAAACCACTACAAACTCATAATACCCATACCTAGTATGAAATGAAGACTTGCAGATATCCTCTTCTTTGATGTGTACTTGATGATATCCTGATATGAAGTAAATATTTGAGAATATTGCTACTCCCTTCATCTGATCAAGAAAATCATCAATGCATGATAAAGGATACATGTTCTTGATCGTCACCTCATTCAAATTATTTTATTCAATGCATAACCTCATAGTAAAACACATATTTCATTAAATTTGGAATTAAATAGTGGATCTAGAATTTCAAAATAACCAAATAACTCAATTGTAGTGAAGTTCTTGTAATAAAAAGTTTCCAATTTTAATGAAATATGTGTTTAACATCCTTTTTCTTCAAAAAAGCATGGGTGCACCCCAAGGTGAGACAATTGGCCTATTGTATCCTTTATGAAGCATTTGCTTAAGTTGCAAACTCAATTCCACTAACTCTAGAGTACTCATCTTGTAAGGTTCCTTTGATGTTGGTGTTGTTCCTAGTTCCAAACTATAATAGAACCCATAACCACTACCTCTCCTGTGAGGTGTATCCATCCATCTGTTACCTCTGATAGTCCCATCCTTGTTCGAACTATTCCCTCCATTATACCTACTATCATATGCTCAAGTTAGTCATTTCGTCCTTTCCATAACTAATTTGTGGTTGTCCCTGCCGCTGCAAATTTGATAAAATTTGAAGGGTGATCAAATTCACTTGACTTGCTTTTCCTGAGCCCTAGAAATCCTTTCTTATGACTGAATTATTCTGTCACTATCGACCTTTGGACTCCTGATATATCCCTTCATACTTCTCAAGGTATTTGCTTTGTGAGGAGAATACTCTTCCCCATGTTGCTCAGTTGATATATAAGGAGAGTCACATGAACTACAATCAACCATTCTGCTTGTCATATGCGATCTTCTTCTTCCTGCAAACATACCATGTTAGATAATAAAATACAAACATAATCAAACATACCTTAATGAAGTTCAGGGGAGGCTATCTTGTCTACACAAATCAGTCCAGATCAACATGATATAAATGTATATACACATAATGACATTAACATATCAACCTATCGACATTGGCTCAATCATTAGGCATGATAACTTAGTTGTAACACCAACTATATACATTAAACCATAGCTATTACAATGCATGCATATTATTGACATGAATGCATAACAATCACGTCCCTCCCATCCAGTACAAGTTTTTGGAATTGGAATCTTTGATAACCAATCGGTAACATTCCCCTCCCCATATTTAGCTTCTTTTACAAGCCCTTTTTGTATATGTGAAGCAGGGTGCTACTAATGAAATTACCCGACCTCCTAGTTCCAGTTAAGGAAGTGAGTCCCATAACTGAGACTTAACGACCTTCCTTAAAAACTACAAATCGCTCAAAGCATGAAAAAACACCCCAGGTGACCAATCCTTGAGTTGGAACCATTTTTCTCATACCTAGACCTATAACGCACCCTTGACACTGCTTTCATGTGGTTGTGAGCCTCCACTTGCACTCACAACCCTTGCTCCATGTGGTTATGACTCAAGATCCTCAGTTATGTGCCTACAATCCCGAGATCTAAGATACATTTCTAGGCTAGCCTCTAGAGCACTACCCAAAACCTCTTGTAACTTTCCACAATCACATTTCTCATAAGGAAAATTCTAGTCATTCAAACTTGAAGTCAAAACATGACCTAGATTGAATAGAACTTACTAGACATTTCATCAAACACTTGGTAAACATGTAAGCTACAGGTCATGAATGCATACCTAAGTGTAAATATTTGTACTTTATCTTAAAATCATTGAGAAGGTCTAATACCCTATCAAGTAGCTGCAAGAGCACTTGTTATCCCATGCATTCATCAACCATTCATTAACTTATCAAATCATAACAAGAGCCATAGCTAGAGAACATCTTAAATCATGCTTATAACCATCATATAACCATAATATTAACCATTATAGAAAAACCATAAAATAAACATAATAACAAGTAAAAATTATCATAAACCACAATAGAAAAATAGATCATTAACATATGCAAAAGCCAACCAAGTTAAGAAATTCCATGTACCACCTCACCATAAATTGAACTAAACCAAATCTTTCTTTCATCCACTCAAACTCGTTCCATATTCCAAGCATGAATGTGGGATCTTATGTGAAAAACTAAGACTTAAAAAACCAAGGTAATCCAGACATTAACCCACCTCCACTCTCAAACTACCATGATCTCACCTAAACTGGTCTTGAGATCACAAAACTAAACCAAGGTTGGATTCCTAAGAATTCCTTCGCCATATCAGGAGGAGATTTCATGTCTCCACAAACCTACTGAGGGATTCATGGAAAGAGACATATCCATCTCCAACCCTTGGGAATTTTCCTGAGACCACCTCACCCAAATCTAAAACCTTATGGCAACCCAAAACTTAACCAATAATGAATCCCATCACACCATGTCTATCCAAGAAATCGTAAGGCAACGCTGAAACAACTGTCAAACTTGGAAAAACCCATGCCAATGACATCAAATGAACCAAATACAAAAATACATGAACCATGCATTCACATCTCATCTAATCACACATGCAACTGATTACATGCAAAATCTTCTTATTGAAGCCACTAATCCAACCTTCTCCTTACTTTCATTTTCTTTCCTTGCTTGTCCTTGATTGTCCTTTTTCTTTCCTTTGCTTTCTTTCTTGATTTATCCTCTTGGTGATTTCTCTCTTTCTCTGAACCTAATTTCAAATGCAAACTGATAAATTTCTTTGAAATAATCCTCAGAAGCATTTTTATCATTGAGGCCTCTATTTTCTTCATTTTCCTTAATTTTTCCTCTAATTTCCTTGCCATGCAAATTTGTGTCTCTTCACCTTCATTTTCTCCCATTTTCCTTTATTTTCATAATTAAATGAAAATTAATGCCACTTTTCCTTTTCCATTGTCTTTGCGAATTTACTTAGCCATTAATAAACCAAAAGTGATGCGCACTATAGTGCTTTGTCAAACATTCATCTTGGAACACGTGTCCCATGACCTTGGTCTATTTTTCCTTTATTAAACTTTCTTACATGGACTTTTAACTCGAGGCTATTGTAATGTTGCAACATTAAATACAAACCAAGAGGCCCGCATGCCCATAACTTATTATAAAACTTAATTATGAACACTTTCAGGTTTGTGCATGGCTTAAGACCTTTCCGTTGACTCCCTTCCCCTTTTTTATCCATAGAACTAGGTGTTGTGACCTCAAGTTAGGCCTTTAGGTGTTAAGATTATGTGCTGGCCTGCAGGGGCTTGATTCCGTTTATAACTCTCTGCAGCCATGGGCAATAAAACATGCGAAACAACTGTGTCCAAGTTCACTGGACCTCACTTATATACATATGTCACTTTCAAGTTAGAGCTTGGATGCTTGCCTGTCCATATCTTCTTTAAAATCAATTGCATACACCTTACAGGCTTGGAAGTTTCCATCTTGGCTCACTTATGTTTTCTACAGACAATACCTTAGCATTTTCCCTTGGAACCTTTACCTATTTTCTACCATTGGACGAACTATTAGGACCTGTATCTTGGCCTCTAAGTGCTAATCTTATTCACTGGCCTATGGGGGCTTAATTCCCCTTATAAACTTTTGTGCCTCTAGTTCTCTATTGTATTATAACATTGTGCCAAGATTTAGCCCGTAGTCCTCTATCCCTGCATAAACCATGAACCTAGAGGCCTGCATGGCCGTAATTTCTTATTAATCATTAATTATAAACTCTTTCAGATATGGCCCACTTTCCACTTGTCAACCTCTTCTACTTAAGACCTCTTCCTGTAGGTCCCACTGGAATGCTTGACTCTCAATTCAAATTGCTTTTGGGCTCAAACTTCGGAGAAATATTTGTTATGGGTTTCATCGATTGAAAATATATCAATTGTAGTTTCCTACTAGACTTAATCCATGCTATCTCATGTTTCTTATTTAACAAACTTCCAGGCTTTTGAGCTTCCGAGCATTAATCCCACTAGTTGTCAACTAGCTTCTAGGATTTCAGGAACTACTACTTTGACCGTGGAGATCCTGATTTTGACTATCAATAACTTTCAATGTAGGAGGCCATTCAAAGACTTCAACATACTGTTGGAAATATATCTCCAAGGACTATCTAACTATGCCATTTCCAAGATATTTTGAGGTGACCTTCTGATTCAAAAATGCTTCCAAATGATGGGTCCTTGTAACCATCCTAAGTACAATATTTTAGCTTCTTACCTCAAGCTACTATTGTGATGGTTCTCTATTAGATACTACAACAACCATGGGACTCCCCCCTAAGCTTGACAGACCAAGAAAATCAATTCTCATCCAGTTGAAATCAATGGCGACATACTTGCCCATTGTCAGATAATGCAAATTGTCCAACACATCTCCCCTATGGTTGTTGACATCAATGGAAACACACTCAGTGCGACTAGTCATGTAGGTAATGTCAACTGTATAACATCTAGGAGGATCCAGGATGGCCTAAAATTCAAATTCTCCAAATTCTTTGTATTTCAAACTTGAAGTTTTATGGAAAATTTCTAAGTAAATTTTTATGTATTTTAGGAAATGGATCAATTTGAAAAAGTACATAAATTAATGGTTTTTAAACTGAGTTTGTAGCAAAAAAAATAGAGACAAATATGTCATACACAACAACACAAGACAACAAAATGATAAAGGAGTTCACCCATCCTGGTCTAGATTCCCATGTCGGGCCTCTTTCATTAAGTGATCAAATCTACGCTTTCATGGATTTACGGTGCTTAGAATGCAAATAATACTAAAAAACCCTAAGATGGGCTCTTATAGGGCTCAAATTGGCCAAGAACTTACAAAGTTATGGCTTAGAGAAGTTTTGCTGCTAACTGACCTACAAACTAGAAATTTTGGCTAACCATCCTATGTTTTCCACCATTTTGGAGACCTCTGAGCGACAATTTCACCTGACGTTGGTGGGATTCACACTGCAAATAGTGTATTTTATCGAACATATAGTTTAACCAATAACGCCTTAGCGCCAAAAACTTTGCTTCCACTCCTGGTCATATAACGCATGTGGCCAGGGGGTCGAGCTAAACACGCCCCCGCCACTTTGCACCTTCTGCCATTAGGAATGGTCACATTAACTCCCATGACATCAAGGGCTAGGATGACCACCTTCCGCCACTGAGCTAGCACCTAATCTATTTTCGGTGGTTACGTGGAGGATTTCGTGACCTGGGGCTGGTCCCCATAACTCCGCACATGTTTCTTAACACCCACCAAGGTCCTATGTGATGGTTATGACCATGACCTGGGGCTAGGCCTTGAGTCCCTTGGTCATTTCTCTATCCTGGCCATGTGAGGTGTGCGGTGACTAGGGTCTAGGGCTTAGTCCTGACCCCTTTCCCCAATTGCGATCGACATAAAATTTAACATAAAGTCGGGATGCATATTTGTTCTGAAACATGTGAGTGGTGTAGTGGTAGAGATTTGTGGTGTTAGCCAAGAGGTCGGGGTTCGATCCCCCTTGGATTGTGGGCCGACCCCATAATTTTTTACTGCATCGTGAAGGTGTCACATGGCAACCTCTGGTTGGACCATGTGGCATCCTCTCACTGGTCCACATAAAATCCAAAATCCATTGAAATTCAACCATACAAACGAACCACAAGAGGACACTTTTCATCACCTAAGTGGCCCGATGGTATAGCCAATGAGCCTACTGACTCAACTGTACGAATTACCCAATCAACAATTAGTCAACAACCTACAAAATTTTTACTTGTTTAAGAAAATGATCATAATGTGATATCTTGAGCATACGATGTCGGTTTTAAGAGATTCAAGTTACATTGGATTCATGGCGATGATCTATAAATTTTGTAACTAGTTTCGAGAACTTTTGAAACTTTCATTTTGAGAACTTTACTGATCCACTGGTTCACTCCTCCCCACTGGAAGCTTTTGGAACACCAAAAGACTATTTTCAATCAACAGATATGTGAGGATACCAATCCCTCACCCTTACAATCTCAATCCATTTGGAATTTATTTGATTCATTCTTTTGAGCTACACATGAAGGTACTCCACGCTCCCTCTTCTTGATTTTTTTTTTTTTTTTTTTTTTTTTTTTTTTTATATGTAATATCTTGCTGCAATTCTTCAAGATATTCAGGAGAAAAATCTTTTATTGAAGCAATTTGAACATTCTCTCCTTGATATAATCTCAAGTTATCAACATTAACAATTGCACAAACTTGCATATATGGAGGCAAATCTAACTGGAAGGCATTATTACCATTCTTTTCTAAAATATTAAAAGGCCCATATTTGATTGGTTTTAGTTGTTTACATTCTCCTTGAAGCCTCTCCTTGCTAATTTAAAGCCAAACTTCATCTCCAACCTAAAAACTGTTGTCAACATAATGCTTATCATATCTTTTATTGTACTTGGATTGACTTTTTTTCCAAGTGTTCTTGAACCATTTGATGCAACAATTGAACTTGTTCAATGAATCTCCTGGCCTTATCTATGTCACTATGTGCATCAATAGAAACATATTTCCCAAAGATATAATCTAAATGATATTTTGGTAAGTATCACAAGCATTTTTTAAATGGAGACGTTTGAGTCGATGAATTCTTGGCCCGACTGTAAGAATGTTGGATGTAGTGTAAGTGTTCATCCCAAAGCTTGGGATGTTTTCTACAATAACCACAAAGAAGATGTACTACTATGTTTCTCACCACTTCTGTCTGACCATGGGTTTGCGAATGGAATTTTGTGCTCTTCTTCAACTTGGTGTCCATGTGAAGGATTTGGCCAACTTTGACAACTCGATATAGTTGTATAAATTGCTGGAGAGTGTTCTTGATCTATGTGTCCATGATCCGATCAGTTGTGGCATGTTCCATGCAGTCTGGGTTTAGCTCTGTTGGTGTGATTTGTTTTGCAACGTCAGATGTGTCCAACAATGGTGGAAAGTATGGCCGAAGGTGGTCTACAATGAACACTAGGTGCATACCAAGGAATGATGGAATGCTAAGCTCGAAGGCATTTTCCCTTACAACCTTGATGATGGTGTATGGCCCATATCAGAGTGTACAAAGCTTGCGGTGGGGTTTAGAGAGGCGCTCCTTTTGCAAATGTAACCAAACTTTGTAGCTCACCTATAAGTTGTGTGACACCCGATGCTCATCATGGCGCTTGTTGTACTTAGGATTGACCCTATCCAATATATCATGGACATGCTAGTGGATGTGTTGAATGCACTCAATGAAGCTATTAGCCTTTCTAGATTCAGACTAGACATGAGCTGAATTTTCCTGAGTAGCTGCAAATGGTATGGCCACATCAATGGGTCATAATGGTTGAAATACTAGACCTACTTGAAAGGGGATATGGCCTATTGAGTTGTGGAGAGCTCTGTTGTAGCTGTGTTGGACATAGGGGAGGCTTTCATTCCATGTTCATGGATGCTTTGAGTTTTGCATGCGTAGAATGTGTACGATTATCCTGTTGACGACTTCTGTTTGGTCATCATTTTGGGGATGGAAATCCATGGACTTAGTGATTTTGGTATCCAGCATCGACCAAACAATTGACCAAAATTTACTTAGGAATCTATTGTCTCGATCAGAGACAGTGGACTATGGAATCCCAAAGTGTACCCACACTCGCTCAAAGAAGATCTTAGAAGTGGCCTCTGCTGTGATACTCTTTTTGTAGGCCACCATAATGGTCATCTTAGAAAATTTGTTGACAACCATGAAAACGTAGTCTTTGCCATGCTTAGTAGAAGGAAGGCCTGACATGTAATCTATGGAGATGGATCCCCAAGGTCGACTAGGAGTAGGCAGAGGAGTATATTGGAAATGGTGCACGCAATGCAAGATTTAATTTACCTCCCAACATCCTAACGGAGGTTGAAAAAATAAAAATACTTTTGCAGTATTGACATTGTTTTCTCTACTCTGAAATTTCCAGTGACCTAACTGTAGTGTGCCTCCAAAATCATCTTGGCGCACTCATTTGAAGGAACACAGATGTGTCCCATGTGGTATAAAAATGGATCTTGAAGGTGAAAATTTTGAACTTGCTTACCTTTTAGGAGTGTCTGCTATGCACAATCGAATTTTGGATTTCTCTCATAAAGATGTGTCCACCTCGAAGTCCCATGCCCACAAGAGTCAAGCACAATGATCAGTGCCATGACTGGTGGTCGGCTAAGGCAATTTGCAACATTATTGGTGCTAGCCTTTTTGTACTTAAAGAATTGTTGCAGGTGTGTGGACCATTTCTGATGGTGATCGATATGCAACTTCCCTTTTGTCTGTATGAACTACAAGGATCGTTGGTCTATGTGGATGACCGTTTCCTTCCCCAGAATGTAATGCTTCCATTGATGACATGCCTTCACAATGGAATACATTTCTTTTTCGTAAGTGGGATACTTTTAGAATGTTTTTGAAAGTGTCTCATTATGGTAAGCCACTATATGCCCCTACTGAGTAAGGACTGCCCCAATAGCATAGTCAAAGGTGTCCATCTCAATCTCATATGGTTGCTTCAGATCTGGTAATGTGAGCACTGGTGTAGAGCAGAGGCAATGCTTCAATTTGGAAAACACCTTCTGTTGGATTTTGGACCAATTTTTTTTTTCTTTCACTCCGCCCTTGGTGACTTGAACTAAAGGCCAAGTGATATGAGAGAATCCCAACACGAACCTATGTGTTGATGGTGTTGGACCTACAAACATTCAATGGATCTCCCCGGTATGAAGTCCCAACTAGACCTCACACCGTTTGGTGTAGGAGCCCCATCTAGTATGATTGCCCAATTGCCATTATCTTAAATGTTTTCCTTAGCTCTTGTTTGTCAGCACATGAGAGTGGTATTCTTTGTCTTTGAGGTTCACATGCTTGGTGGTTGCTATTGTTACTTGTGTCAAGGTTCTTTCACCATAGAGGGAGAGGGTGGAGGTGAGTCTCTAGTCGTAAGGGAGGAAATCCCAACTCTGTCAACGACATAAAACACAATAGGACATGCACAACTTCTGGAGGAGGAATCCACGCGGATGCGGCAGTCTCAACACACAAGAGGTGATAACATGTACAACACCTAGTGGGGCAGTACACGCGAATGCGACAATCATTATAACAAGTTTATGGGAAAGGTTTTGTCTGATGTCTAGTGAGGCAAACCAGGTGAGCATGACATTGTTAAGAACTTATACAACACATTTTCATCAATATATATGTATTAGAGCAACTAAAAGAGTTCAATTGTTTAACACAAGTTAAAACAACATGCATTACAATTGTTGAATATTATTCTTACAAACAATTACAATACATGTGTGAAAACATGTTGGCCTGTTATCAGGCTTCTGAATTAAGAGAAAGTTCCAAGACACATCAATGCACCATACATCACTAACCCCATGAAAGGGGCGTTGGAGCCACTTCTCACTCCTCAAAGCAAAGACTACTCACTCTCAAGGCTATGTGGGAGGAACCAAGGTGAAAAAGTCCTTTGCATGTACAAATGAGGGGTTATTTATAGCCAATGGAAAAACTGGGCCTTGTGACTATTCAACTTCCCTCATGAATGTTTGACTTATTTGATTCTTCAACTTTACATGACTCTTCATATGACATGTGGGTCCCTTGGACTTCCACATTACGTTACATTGATTTACACAGTATGGCCCATAGTAGTGATGTGGCTGACATGACTCATGACTGATCCAGGTGGATATTGGTGGCCACCTGCCAAGTCCACCTGGATCCCCACCATTGTCTTTCTCAGCATTTTCAGTTCAGTTTCCTTAATTGTAGCACAACTTACTATTTTTAGCAGTTTTTCGGGTCCTGAACTTCCGGAGCCGTTTTGAGGCCCTAAACGACGTTTTTTGGGGAATCCGGGGGCAACACGGGTCCATGGAACATGGACCGGTGTTGCTCGTTCCAACAATGATAGTGCTCGAATAGATCTTTCTAATGAGCTATTGTACGCATCAAACGGAGATCATATGCTAAAGTTACGACCCCGGGAAGTTGATGTACCAACTTACCCCCAAACGGGGCCCACAGTTTGGCGTTTCATCTCCTAGGGTTAGGTTTGGAATGTTAAGGGTTTTTCATTTTTTCTCAACAATAAATAGGCCTTCGAGCCTCATTGTAACACAGTTCAGAGGCATGTAGCCATCACATCTCTTCTCAGAGATAAGCTACCATCGCCCTAGATAGTTTATTTCCATTTCTGATTGTAAGCATATTT
>APFE030616390.1:0-16778 GCA_000404065.3 Pinus taeda | reverse complement strand
AATATAACTGAATGTATGTATAGTGAATGTCTGTAAGAAACGGGATCAAATTCGATAGACAAGCGAGGTAATTATTACGTGTATTTATTTTGTTTTAATATAACTGAATGTATAGTGAATGTTTTGTAAGAAAAGGGATCAAATTCGAGCGGAGAGGAAGAGTTAGTAGAGAAAATGGAATTTGATTGTCATGTTTTTGCTGATTTGTTGTATTTCTGACCTGTTCTTCATTTACATTTACTTGGGTTTATGATCTGTCTGTTTGGAAGTGAGTTGTTATCTCTATAATGGTTAATGTAGTATTTTGCTAACGATATTTTTAGCAGGTCTAGTATCATAATTTATAGATTTAATAAAAGAAAGTGAGTGATGTCATGGAAATTGATAAAAGCAAATATTGTATTGGTAGTAGAAGCTGAAGTTAGTGGGACAGTCAGAAGTTAGAAAGGTGTTGTGAAGAATTTAGTTAGAGGCAGATCTCCATCCTAGTGTTTGTTTGTTTTTTTTTTTCCCTTGTCAGTAGTGTTATTTTCCGAGGATTATTAGTTCAAGTGATGTTTTAAAAGAAAAATGGTAAAAAAAAAATCAAGAATGTAATTTTTTTAAAATTGTCTTAAATTAATGTTATTTAAAAAAAAAAAAAAAATTTAATAAATGATTTTGAAGGATTTTTTTTATCATGTTTAATATGATAATTTGCATATTTATTAATGTTACTATTTTTAAAGGATTTTATCCTTTGCAATGTAATATATAATATTTGGTTTTGTTTTAGTAAAGTTGTTGACTTTCTCATGGATTTGAGTGTTTGGAAGTTTCTACCATTTGAGATTCTTGAGTTTATATTTCATTGCCTTCCTTTATCGGTGCTGATAAAATTTCGCTTGGTTTGTAAACAATGGATTATTCTGTTGGAAAACCCCATTTATTTATTTTCCAGCTGATATCAAGGATAAATGCTTTGTTTGATCTTACCTTAATGAGAGGTTAAATATCTCAGTTGGTTTTTCTTTCCTAACACTTTGGATACAAAATTCAATGTGTAGTTGGATCGATGATTGTGTTCACTAAGCGTGGAAGCTCTTTACATTCTGAAAATTATTTCATAGTAAACCCTTTTAGAAATACCTTTACAAATCGTGGAAGTGTTATTGTTGGAGACTGGGGATTCTTCTCTTTGTTGGCGAAATTTAGTCCACGAAAATATTATTGGGTTATGCTGAAACATGTGTTCAAACACATGGAATCAAATTTTTTTATTTGCACATGTGTATACATGGTTTGGAGAAGGACAGATTCTCTTTTTGGTGGTGCAATGCCCCCAAAGGAGGCTATCTTTCAGAAAGGAAAAATTTTCTAGTTATATATAAACACAGATTATGATGATTTCCCTTTGTATGCCTACGTTATCTATTGGATGGATGTTATAAAAAACGAGTTTCATTTATTCCTATCCTTGACATATGATGTATGTCATTAGGATTGTATGGGAACTAACTGGTTTTTCTTGTAAAAAATGGTTCAATGTTTGTTTGGTCGCTTGAAGAGATAAAAAATTTTGAATTTGGCCATGCCTCAATTGGAAAAAGCTTAGAATATCTTGAAGATGTTTGGGGTTTCAGATGGAGATTTCTTCATACTATCTCAATGGATATAAATAGTAAATTCCCAGGCTACATACCTTTTTGTTTAGTTGAAGAAAAAGTACTTATGTTGGGTTGCATGGAAGTCCAACTAAAGCTATATGATATGGTGACTGGATTATGGACAACAAAAATTGGTGATGTTGTTTCCCTTCAGAAAGATCTGGGTTCCATGTGCAGTCGGTTGAAGATTTAAATGATGTTATTGAGAATGGAAATGTTTTCTCACTTTCTCCAAATAAAAATTCTATTGGTGATATAGCACTATGCCTATGGATAACCTCATTTAGCCTTTGAGGCTTCGATAAGTTTTTTGGTTGACATTGTTGCAAATGTCATGTTTGTTTAACCTTTGCAGAGATATTTTAGAGATCACTATGATACGAATTTGGATTGTTTAATGAAAACATGACCATGTCAAATTTTCATATTTTTGTTGCATATTACTTGCACCGATTTACTATTTTACAGATCGAACAATCCACTTAAATGTGAAATTTTGTTATGTATACATGGATTGTATAAAGTGTTTTTCTTTTGCTTATGTTAAACTGCGTAAATGATGGTTTTTTTGTATTTTTAATATTGAAGGCCGCTTGTATGTATTTAAACTTATTTAGCTTTCAAAATCACTTGAAGTATAAAGTCAGTGAGCATAAGGAGTAGAACTTGTTGAAGATGTAACAATAGATGCAAGATTGAAAATCGAAATTTTAGAGAACCAGTGTAAATAGGGCGTGAAGAAAATACTGCGAAATAGGAAGTAGAAAGAAGGAAACTTGCTAAATTTTGTTTAAACCCTCACGATGAGCAACAACAAATCTGAATGAAAGATGTTAATTTTTTATTAAAGTGACGATAAGCAAGTGAGAACGAGATTTTGAGATGGAAGAAAAGTATTATCTCAGTGATTTTTTGTTGTTTATCACAAATAATCTGATGCACAAAAAGTATTGTGCAACACATGATAATAAAGACTAAGAGGTAACCCTAAGTCAAACTCCATTCTAAATAAAATGCTTAACTTTACGGAAAAATAACTTTATTTAAATACAGAGCAGTAGAAGGTCACCTTACAGGCCATGGTGAAGGCTGTAAGGGTTTGGATGAAACCTTAAAACAAAATATAGGGTTGAGAGACTCTTTTATTAACGTAAAAGGTTACATGTAGGCCACCTGTATGGGAAGGTTCCGAGTGTTCTTCTAACCTATGTTACTACACATAAAATGTGGTGTGGCCATTGACAGAGTTATTTCTTCTTCGAAGTGTGAGGGTAGCTCGAGGCCCTTGTAGGAGGACTTAACTAACCTTACATTCTAGGTAGACTAGGTATCTGCTGCTAGCATCCTTGCATTGACCGTCGATCATCGGAAGGTTCGACACAATGACATGGAGATGCTTGTAGGCTTGGGAAGGGTCCTAGCAAAAATGCTCTATGCTAAGACAGGTGTAACCCCTTCACAGTTCACACCAAACTCATGTGAAATAATGGTTGTTGGAGTGTCTAAGACGACATGCTTGGAGCACACCATCTGAGTTCTGGGAAAGTAGGAGTGGTCGAAACATATTGAGGAATCTAGTACCCTAGCTTAGGAGGGTTAGCATTGCCAAACGTCTCAAATATCCAAATTTGTTTGCAATGAGCACTGATGTCGATCTAGGGGTCTGCGGAACCTCTTTGGAAGAGCCATGGTCAAGGAAACAATCTTTAGACAATCAACCTAGAGCTGAGACCTATTTCAGCGATGACCATAAGTACATTCCTCTGATGCATTGGAGATGGGAAGGAAGTGATCCTTTAGTCTATTCATGGTGAAATCATAGAACCACTTTGATGCAGCCCATAAAGGAGTGCTCTAACCTTATAATTTACATTGCGTACACCTTATCCTACCAAGAGAGGTAAACCCTATAAATGATGACCAATGACTAGTTGCTGATATGACATAGGGAAGTGGTTGGTCAGAAAATGGATCTTACGTGTGTCGACCTCAGACTGTTTGCTGAGGTCGCACACCATGGAAAATTTTAGGGGTGAATGTTCGCCCTTTGGAAAAATTAAGGGGTTTTAAATTTTTAGTGGGCAAATATTTTGTATCATAGTACATTTTTAGAAATCGCCTCAAATAGCCCACCTTATTTTAAAGGAGAGGGTAAAAATGGTAAATTTAGCCCTTGAAATTAGGAGTTACAACCTTCTATTCGCCCTAATTTTCAAGAATAGGTTTTATTTAAGTGAATCCTATGGGCCAAATACCATATTTATAAAAGAGGTTATGGTAAATTAATTAAAATATAAATAATGAGAGGTATGGTAAATAAATAAAACATTTTTTATATTTACTCCATAAGTCACCTTATATACATGCAAGGGTGTAAGCAAATAAAAATATAAATAAAGTGGAGGTATGGTAAATAAATAAAACCTCTTTTTATACTTACTGAAAATGTATGGTAAATAAATAAAAATATAAATAAACTAGAAGTATGGTAAATAAATAAAACCTCTTTTTATATTTAGTCCATAACCCTCTTTCTATTTATGAAGGCTCAAAAAAGAGGTTTTATTTAAGTGAATCCTATGGGCCAAATACCATATTTGTAAAAGAGATATGGTAAATTAATAAAAATACAAATAAACGAGAGGTATGGTAAACAAATAAAACATTTTTTTTATATTTACTCCTTAAGTCACCTTATGTTTACGAACACTCAAAAAATGCGTTATATTTAAGTGAAACCTATGGGAAAAATACTATGGGCCAAATACCATGGGCTAGATTATTATTAATACCGTGCAAAAAAAATTATTAACCCTAATATTATTATTAATAAAAATAAAAATTGCACATGGTATTGACCCATGGTATTCACGTGGAATGTAGCCTATTTAAATGGGGGAATTAAACCAACATAGATCCATCTTTACTCTGGATCTACTTAGCCCCGAGAGGGATATCAACTATCGTGATATGCAAACTAGCATAGAGTGAAAAGATATTTTATCCCTCTTAGGGCTTGGTGGATCAAAAGTAACAATGGATGTTGTAATTTAATGTATGTTAAACATTTCAACTTGGTTAAAATAAAAAATAAAATAAAAATCAGTTATTAATTTTATTAATTTTTATAAATTACTAATAGTAATGTTCAAGCTCCAAGTTTATGATAACCCATCATATTAACCCATGGTAATACCATGGTATTCATGTGAGCATAGACTATTTAAAGGGAAAATTCTATCATCTTAGATCCATGTTAATTCTGGGTCTACCAAGTGCTCAGAGTGATAAATAGATTTCATCCCCCTAAGAGTGGTAGATGTGGAGTTAAGATGCATATAGGTTGGTTTTTATGATAATGAAGATATAAAATAGACTTAGGAAATTATATTGTAAAAACATCTTAAGGTGAATAGTTAAAGCTACATTTAGTCACTTCACAAAATTTAGTAAAAAAATATCAATATGTCCATTAGTATTGGTTTTTAACTTTTTCTGATTTAATAATAAAAATTCAAAACACTGAAACCTTATCACTCTTTCCGCATCACCCTCCCAAGAGATTTCTCACCATTTTTCAAACATTCTCAATATGATATCTTCATGAAAAAGTTTAGGTACTGATGTTGGATTAGTTGTTTGAAAAATAAGTTGGTTTATACAACCTTTCATCTTCTGTGCTATTCTTAGTTTGCCCTAATGATCTGTAGGGTTTGGAGTCATTCCACCATGTTTTCCTAAACGGTGGAGATTGTTCACCAAAAAGGAAATTAATCTACATGTTACAACGCTGTTAAAAAATGCGAGACCTATGAGGGTAGTGAATTATGCTAATAAGCAATTTAGATTGGGAGAGACGTAATTTAATTGAAGATTTCCAATTAAAATAATAATAAATCTACATTTATATATTCATATATTGATTGGAAGGATTCTCACAATGGTCACTTATTTCAATTAGATCCCCTTCAAGCCTTTGGGATACCTAATACTTTCTTATATAATATAGTTGGGGCTTGCTACTTGTTGGTGTGTTGGGGTAAACAAACTTGATGTGTTCTTTTTTTATCTCACAGTTGGACTCTATGGAATAAGAAAGAAATTTGATAACTTGAAAAAAGTGGTAGCTTGACAAAAGTTGTAGAGAAAAGATTAATCTCTCCTACCTTGACAGAACTCGTTGTCAATATCAACACCTACAAGAACTTTGTTGTCGAATATTATCAAAACTAATAGAAGGATATGAAATAGTGTATTGTAAGAACCTTGACAAAAACGACGACTGAAACTTGGAACATTGTTTGTAGGAAGAGAAAATTATGTTTCTTTTTTCCAAACATGTATGTTAGTATATTACAGTTTAGTGAATATGTTTTCTTATTATCATATATGGTTTCATACTTTAACAAAACATTCGCCAAGACCTCACAATGTTTTATTTTTCAGTAAAAGATTTTGCCAAGATCTTACAAGATTTTATAATTTAGTGAAAGATTCTCCATCACTGTACAAGATAATATAATTAGGTGAGAGATTCGCTAGAAAAATTATATATACATATTATATTATTGATAAAATTACCTCCCATTTTGCCTATGTATCATGGGGATTAGCCCATTTATTATATATATACATTTAGGGTGGTTCTTAAAATTTTCCCTGTTTGAGACTCCCAAAGGCCTCCCACCTATTCGTGATCATGATCATGCTATTCACTTGATTCCAGGAAGTGTTCCCACAAACATCAAGCCTTACAAATATCCATATGCCCAAAAGAGTAAAATTGAAAATATGGTTGCATAAATGCTAGAGGTTTGTATAATTCAACCTAGTCAAAGTTCTTTCTCTATTCCAGTGTAATTTGCGCACAAGAATGATGGATCATGGTGCATGTGTCTGGATTATAGGAATATCAACAAGCTTAATATTAAAGATAAATTTCCCATTCCTATCATTGATGATTCATTGGATGAATTACATGGAGCAATTTACTTCACCAAGTTGATCTTCATTTAGGATATCATAAAATTAGAAAGAAGACTTGAGACATTCCAAAAACAACATTTAGAACTCATGAGGGTCATTATGAATTTTTGGTCATTCCTTTTGGCCTTACTAGTGCACCTTATACATTTCAAGGTTTGATGAATTCCATTTTCAAACCCTCCCTTAGAAATTTTGTGCTAGTATTTTTTGATGATATACTAATCTACAGTAAGTCTTGGAAGGATCATGTTCAACATGTTGACATGGTGCTAAAACTATTGGAGGAGAAACAATTATATGCAAAAAGATCCAAATGTTTCTTTGGAGTATAAGAGGTGGAATATTTGGGTCATATTGTATCTCATGAAGGTGTTAAGGTAGACCCTAGAAAAATTAAAGCCATTAAGGAATGGAAAATTCCCACATTCATAAAGCATATGTGAGGATTTATAGGGTTAACAGGGTATTATCGCAAGTTTGTTAAGAATGATGGGAGAATAGAAGCACCTCTAACAACATTACCAAAGAAAGATGCATTTTATTGGACTCCAGAAGCATTAGAGGCCTTTGAACATCTTAAAGAGGCAACGTGCCAAGCACCAACCTTAGTTACACTAGACTTCACAAAAACCTTTATTGTTGAATTTGATGCCTTAGGAAATGGAATTGGTGCTGTTTTAATGCAAGAAGAAAGACCCACTTCTTTTGAAAATCATCCAATCAAAGGAAAGTATTTACACAAAGCTATTTATTAGAAGGAAATTGGAGATACTACATGCACTTAAGAAATGATGACCTTACCTAATGGGAATACACTTCAAGGTAAACAGGGATCATGATAGTCTTAAATACTTTTTAGAAAAAAGATTATGTTCAGAAGAATAGAAAAAATGGGTCACAAAGATGTTGGGTTATAACTTTTTATTCATCTACAAAAAAGGGAAACAAAATGTTGTTGTAGATGGACTTTCAAGAAAGGATGAGGATGTGGAAGAATTGTTTTGTGCCATTTCTATTATCCTACCAAATTGGATAAATGAAGCAAGGGATGAATGAAAAAATGATGAAGAAGTGTGGGAACTCATTCAAAAGTTGCAGCAAGATCCTAATAAATATGATATATTTAGCTAGAAAAATGATTTGTTATGGTACAAATATCGCTTATACCTTTGTAAGGATTTCCAACTCAAATAAAAGATTCTTTAGGAATTGCACACCTCTCCCTTAGGGCACTCGGGATTTTTAAAAACTTACCATAGGGTTAAGAAATATTTTTTGGGATGGCCTTAAATCTGATATTCAAAAGTTTGTGGAAGAATGTTTGGTCTGCCAACAAAATAAAGTTGAGACAGCTAAGACCTCAGGTCTGTTACAACCTGTTGGAATTATGACTCAGGTTTGGCACTATGTAATAGGTGTTGTCCTTGATGGGAACTCACTCAAATGACAGATCACAGTTCAGGCTCTCAGAATAAATGAAAAAGAGATATACGTAGTTTCCACTTAACCAAGGCGCATATACACATGGAATCACCGATCAAAAGGCGCGTATGCATATGCACACACTTTCATGCAAGAAAAGCACGCACATGTGGGGAAACTTGTTTTTAGTCCATGGTATTTAGTCCCTGGTATTTGGACCTATGGTTTTTGGACCATGGTATTTTGTCCGAAGTGTTGAACCCAGGTATTGGGTCCCAAGTATTGGTTCTAAGTGATTTTAGACCATGGTATTGAGTAAGGCCTAAGACATTAAAAGGGGAAGGAGATCATTAGGCAAAGGCATTCACTCAAACATTGAATATCTTATGAAGAGCAAGATCTAGAATACTGGTCATTGGGTTATGGTGCATATCTGGATCTGAACCAAGGAGGAACCTGAGCACTAGAAGAAGGATAAGTTCTAATGATGGGTCAAGATATAAGGGTTGAATAGTAGTATCTTTGTGTGATTTTGATATATTATATTTGATGCATGACATGAGCTATAAATCTGATAATCTGGGTATAACTGATGTCTGAATATTTGAAAAGCGAAAATTATCTTTTATAGATTTGTACGCAGGTTCGACACAACAAAGGCACATATACATGTAGGTTTAGTAATTCAAAAAGGCGTATATACTGGTTTGCCTTAAAACAGAAGCATATGCACACAAGTTCTTCATCTTGAAGTAGCATATGTCTCATAAAATTTGTTTTAGCTACTTCTGTTTATTGCTACAGTATTTCGGGTCTAGGATTGGTGTCTGGGTAATGTTACTGTATTCTGGTTATAACATTCAGAGAAGTGATTGATTGATTTAGTTTTGGTTGGTGCAAAAGGGATTGGTTGATGCACATACAGTTGATGTTTGATTGATGGATCCAGTCTGAAAATTTATGAAACGTGATCCTGTTGTGCTATACAACAACGCCCCATTTCATAAAATTTTACCTTCAAAACTATAATATCAAAATGGGTCCCTTTTAGATTAAATTGGTATCAACTTATAAATTCCTCAAAAGGTCCAGAAGGAAAAAAAACATTATAAAACCTTTTGAGTCAACATATAATCGGTCTTATAATAAAAAAGGAATAATTCTTTATTATTGCAATAAAGCGATCACAAGATCGCATATCGCAATAACAAAGGATGCATAAAAAAAGACCCATTGGTTTTCCCCGATGCGACAGGCACGAATAACTATCGGATATCGGGAAGGTAAGAAATTGTAACAAAAGGCCCCTCTCTTTGCTCTGATGCGATATCACTATCGGCGATCGGGGAGTGTAACATGCATGTAACAAAAATCCCTCTTCTAAAAACTCTCGATGCGAATTAGCGATATTGCTATCGGCGATCGGGGATTCCGCAATGACATAAATGAAACTACTCAAGCATTCTTCTAATCTCCAATTGCGATAAAGCTAAGCGCGACTTTCAAAAAAGATTGATAAGGCTTGGGTATATTGTCTTAAATTATTATTAAAAGCCTTTCTCTTCCCGATAGTGATTCACTTGCGATCAACCACTAAAAATCAAAGCCACGCTTAAATGAACTATTCGGTGAATAAAGGATATGATGAGCATCTAAATGATTGATAGGTTTAAACGGCCAATTAATGGAGCAATTATGCCAAAATCTCTTCAAAGATTGTATCCATGGCAGTCTTATGTTAATCCTCCATTATTCATTGATTGATATAACTCTTTCATAGTTGGTTTGTGCCACCTATTCTCTGCATTACATTCATTTTATCTCCTGTGTATAGCTCCTTCGAAGCAGTGAATTTAGGCCAAATGGGGAAGAAGTCTAAGAAATTTGGAACACCTTCAGCTTCCGCAGTAACAGGACAACATACTGCCGATCTGGGACCAAGTAAAAAAGGATTAATCTCAGACACCACATGTCGTGGTATCAGTAATACTACTTGGCATAGCATCTATAATCTGGTTGAGGCCGAAGAGCCTTAGGAAACATTAGTACAAGCTGCAACAGGCTCGAACTAGAAGTCCGAGTTTGCCCTAAAGGATTTGGCCGATTCTTACCTACACCGGATAGCGGTTTGAGAGAAAATTCTTCCATACACATATGTGGTAAGATGGGAACTTGAGGAAATTCCAATTACAAACAGAACATTTTGCACTATCGACGAGAGAGTATTTGGTTCATTTCAGCCCAATGATTTGAGACAAATGTACCATTTGCCCGAACCAGAGAAGAAGTATAACAAAGAATTTCTGGAGAAGTTCAGAGATGAAAATGAAACTGAATCAGCACCTATACGGGAATGGAGATAGAACCCAGTGAAAGACAAGGATGAGTCCTCGAGTAAATTACTATCAACCAAAACATTGGAGCAATCATGTTATCAAGAGCTGGAAAAGAATGGGAGATTGATCACAGGTATTAAAAGTTTAACTTGGGACACCTATTGGTTGTTCCTAGTAAAACCATATAGCCAGAGAGCTGCCCTCAATTTCCTAACAGATGCAATCGGGTGTATCATTCCCGATATACATGATGCCACCTATTCTTCTCAACTCAATTCTCGTCTCAACTGCCCTCAAGAGGTGGAACCGATGTTAGCGATATGCCAACTCAGGTCAAAAAGCAAACATCCAGAGCATTGAATCATGCTGCCGACTACCAGAATGCTGTGGGGGAGATATTCAAGATCAAGTTATACCAATTTAGTAGCATTTTAATTTTATAGTTAGTTAGTTTAATTAGGTATTTATAGACCCTTTCATGTATTTAGAAAGGGTCGTAAGTTTTTGTATATGACTTAAACCTGAAGTTGCGCTACTGTACTTCAGGTATATTTTTTTATAAAGACTGGGCCAATTATTCCAATTTTGATAACGAAGCTTTTATGTGGATGTGCACTATTGCCTTTATTTAAAAGTATTTTCGAGTTGGAAGAAGGTATTCAAATTGTGATTGATGTTGGGAATGATTTGCAGCTCATATGGTACTATTATCTATGTCTAAATTCATTCTTTTTATGTGAATTGTTATTTGATCATTCTTGCTATTATTGAATATATGCATGTGTTTTAACAACATTCTTTATACTTTCCACTATTGGATGTTTACGATGTGATTTTCTTCTAATCATACATATATCAGTAATATAAAAAGATAAGTGTAACAATGTTTTATTAATTACTTTGTTCAACTATTTGAACAAAGCAATTATTATATAAATGAATGTCTCTTTTTATTGAATAGAGTCATCTATATGCCTATTGATGAACATAGATCATGAAACGTTGCACTTAAGAATAGAAGCTTCCCGGGATGGAATAGTCATTTGTATTTTTGCTTTTAGATTAAGTCATCCATTCATTATCACTTATTAGAAAACTAGTCACTCATCCATCCCTTTTTTATTCATTACTAGGGAACTGGTCCCATTATATCCAGTCAGAGCCACCATCCCAAATGGAAAAGGAGTTGTATTAAGGTCCGGACCAGGTGGTTATCCCCCGATGTTGATGCAACGATTTTTGAGGCATCAATATTTCTGGCGCTAGAAGGAGGGCCATCAACTATGAATGGCGAATAAATCAAAATCTATAGACCATTCTTAGAGAAAATCTCCCTCCACCTCACCTCGGACCTCCCGTTTGCATTCTAAAACACCAGTGTCCAAACGAGAAGAAGAGGGATCAACTACAACTGCTCAACGCCATCATATTTCAGAACGATTAAGTTCGGAGTCCCTTGAAGTTCAGTCTCTCATCCAGAAACTTCAAGGCTTTTCCATATCACCTCAGAAATATGAAGTATCTTAAGGCAGTGAGACTTCGCAATTCCATCTACCTCACTCTCTCACCAGATTTCAAAGCGAAAAACTCGGCATTGAACCTGCTGAGTTGCCTTTACCGAAAAGCAAAAAGGCTAAAAAGAACACTGAAGGATCTAGCAGTGAGACCTTTTCTCCATCATCTTCCATCTCATCTTCTCCAGTGCGAAGTCAAACATCCACTCCCCCATTACATATTGTTGTTTAGCAGGGATCACCAACTTCAACATCACAATCTGTTCAGTCTTCAATACCAACTCCTCCCCAAACACCTAGAACTCCATCAGCAATTGTTGTTACTTCCAATATGGCTCAGAATCCATGGAACAGTCCTAGTGCAATCACTATGCCTGCACCATTACATCCATTACTTGATTATCCTGAGAAGTGGTTACCAAAATTTAATCCAGATGATGGAACATTGGCTGAGGAACACATAAACAATTTCATGTTGTTAGTTAATATAAAAGGAGTGACAGAAGAAGATGTTGTAGTTAGGATTTTCCCCTACACTTTACAAGGATCAGCTGGGTCTTGGTATTTTTCCTTACCCTCTGGATCCATTACCAGCTGGAATATCTTTCAAGAGAAGTTTCTTACCAAATATGGCGATGATAGATCCTTGGCGACACTGATTAATGATCTTTCAAATCTAAGGATTGAATTTAGAGAACCTATCAAGGAGTTTAACTCCCGATTCAATAAGCTCTCGAATAAAATCCCTACCAATTCCAAGCCAAGTGAGAAAATTAGAAGCAAGTGGTATATCACAGCCCTACTTCAAATATAGCCATTTTTGTAGATAGGGCTGGGAAACCGACTTTAGCCAAAAACATGAAAGAAGCGCTCGTTGTGGAAAAATGCATTATCGCTTTGGAAAAGAAAGCTGCTCTTGAAGATAGGAAATCTAAAAGAGTTTCTTTTAAGGATGATTCAAAGAAGAGAACCCCTAAAGATCCATACGATATGGAGGGTCTACAAAAGGTCCTCAAAACAATGTCAAATGAAATGGTTGAAATTAAAAAGAAAGTAGCAGAAACTGCAACAAAGAAACCATATAGGAATTTTAAGAAACCTGAGTTAAAACCACCAAATGTTATATCTAATGCATATTCAGATCCTGAAGAGGAAGAAGAAGATGAAACAATTTCACCATCCGATGAATTCGAAGAAGAGGGAGTTGTTGAATGCCATGGAATGTGGGACTTCATATTACCTAACTCCGATATAGAAAATGAAAAAGAAGCTTTTCCTATGACTACTAGGAGTAAAGGTGCCCCTGAACTTGTCCAGGCAAGTTCAAAGAAAAGGAGTGCAGGCACTACTACTATAAAGGAAAAGGTACCCACAAAGAATCCGCTACAACAGTACCTCAAAACCAACCATCATCCTCAAATATACCTTCAACATCTAAAATGTTGGTAGTATCAGATTCAATGGATTACAATATTGTTGATGATATGAAGAAGACTAAGGCGAACATCACCATGTTTGAACTTAGCAAATTAAAACATCAACATAAATTGCTTCTTAAGGAACTAAATATAGTTCCTTCTTCGTCTCTTCCTAGTGCTAAAGCTGCAAATGATTCAGGACAACCACCTTCTGATAGAGTTGAAGCTACTGATTCAATTCTAATTGGAGATAGATCAAATTCCCATACCCCCCCTTTCCTCTTAACCTACGAGATCTATAATTGAAATCTACACAACTGTTTGATTGACTCAGGGGCATCCTCTAATATAATGCCAACTTCAGTTTGTTCCAAACTAAACATTGAGCCCCAAAAGTCTTCAATTCACATTGTGCAGTTAGATAGAACCAAAGTCCAGGTTTTAGGGGAAATCAACTCTGTGACTATCAGGTTATCGGCTGATCCATGAGTAGTTCAAAGAATTGATATCTCAATTGCTGATATACCTGAGTTTTATGGTTTAATCTTGAGTAGGGATTGGTCTGAGAAGCTCCATGGGTATATTTCTACCGATTGGTCTCATATGTGGCTACCCTACAAGGGAAATCCAAATCAAATAAAAATCAATCAGGAGAAACATATGACCCATACTATCACAGAATTTGAACATGAGAATCAACCAATAGCATTTAACAATAATATTTTGGGGAATTACTCTTCTGAATCATTCTTTGGCAATTATACTACCCAACCACCCCCTTTCTCAGTAAACAATTTCACATCACAAATCGATAGATCAAGATGTGTTAATGTTGCTGAGAACACTGTAAATAAAATTGTTGATAATTCTTTATTTTGGTCTTTATACTTTGACGTATCTAAATCCAATGAAGTATCAGGAGTAGGGTGTATTTTAGTTAGCCCTGAGGGAGAAAAAACAATGTTGTCTTGTCGGTTGGAATTCGAAAGCACGAATAACACAACTGAGTATGAGGCCTTAGTTCAAGGACTATATAAAGAGATTGGCCTTAAAGTTCAATATTTGAAAGTGTTTGGTGATTCAGATATTGTCATTAAACAAGTTACAAATACAATTCACTGTCTTTCTAGTCACCTCAAGCACTATCAGTCTTTGGTCCAGGAACTTATATCTCATTTTTTACCATTCAATATTTCACCTATTCCCAGATCCCAGAATGCAACAGCTGACTTGCTAGCCAATGTTGCTTCTAAACTCCTTCTTTCTGAAGATTATAGCCCAGATAGATTTTCAGTAGAGTTAATTTTTAGACCATCGATTCCTGACAATGTCACCAATTGGCGAGTGTTCAATCACGATGAAGACATCTTACATTTCTTGACTTCCGACAAGTCCTACGACAATCAGATCATCGATGAAAGCGATCACGATCTTTAGATGAAAGAAAAGCACGAGGAAAACTCAATACCAAAACCTGTGGTTAAACTTGAGGATCTCTACGATATTAAAGACTGGTTTAAATAGGTAAACAATTCAAAGCTCAAAAGTTCCACCTTAAGATTTGAATTGATAAACCTTGGTACTGAGCAGAACCCTCAAAACATCAATTTGGGATTAGGACTTTCTGTGAAAGAAAGGATAGCATTCATTAGATTATTAAGAAAAAATAAACATGTCTTCACTTGGAAATATGATGATTTAGAAACATATGATACATCAATCATCCAGCATACCATTCCAATACTTTCTAAACAAAAACCAGTTCAACAAAAATTGAGAAAAATACATCCGAACATAGAGAGTCAAATAAATTAAGAACTCAATAAACTCTTGAAAGCTAAGATTATTTTTCCTGTTCGGTACTCAAACTGGGTTTCCAAAATGGTGCCTGTTAGGAAGAAAAATGGCGACATCAGGATTTGTATAGATTTCAGAAATCTGAATAAGGCAAGCCAAAAAGATAATTTCCCATTACCTACCATGGAGCACATACTCCATTCAGTAGCAGGTTCTGAGCTAATGTCCTTTTTAGATGGTTTTTCAAGATATAACCAAATTTTGGTCCATCCTGATTACAGAGTCAAAACTACCTTCAGAAAAAAATGGGGAACTTATGCTTATCAGAAAATGCCTTTTGGACTTATTTACACAGGAGCTAAATTCCAAAGAGAAATGGATATAGCTTTCAAAGGATTGATTAATAAATCAGTAGTTGTCTATTTAGATGATATTACTGTATTTTCTAAAAAGAGATCCAATCATTTACATAATTTGAATCAAATCTTTGAACACTGTAGAACGTATGGTATTTCACTCAATCCCAAAATCCTTCTTTGCTCTTAATCAAGGAAAGCTCTTGGGCTTTATCATTTCCAAAGATGGTATTTATATTGATCTGGATAGGATTAAAGAGATTTCTGAAATTCCATTTCCTCATAACAAAAAATCCATGCAGTCATTTTTAGGTCAAATTAACTTTGTCAAGAGATTTGTTCCCGATTTTTCCCACATCATTTTACCATTACAAACCATGATTAAGAAAAATTCAGTGTTTAGATGGGGATCTGCAGAAAAAGAAGCATTTGATTCAATCAAACAATCAATAATCAATGCCCCTGCTTTAAACACCTAATTTTTCTAATCATTTCATATTGTATACTATCACGTCCGATTCATCCTATGCAACGGTACTCACTTAGATTAATGGTCACAACTTGGAAGCACTGATTTCATTTTATAGTTCGAATCTTTAGGGTGCAGAACTAAATTATTTAGAAGTTGAAAAACAAGCCTTTGCTGCATATAAAGCTGTTAAACATTACAGACCCTTCCTTTTAAAAGCCCATACAAAAGTTATAGTTCCTTTTTTTGCAGTGAGGCAATTACTAATCCAAAGGAAATTAGGTGAGAAAAGGGCAAATTGGGTTATAGAACTTCAAGAATATGAATTGGAAATCAAGCCAGCAAATATTGTTAGGGGCCAAGGTTTTTGCAGGTTATTAGCGGGAGCATCCAACATTCAAGAATCAGGTGATACAGAATACACTGAAGAAATCAACCAGATAAGTATTACTGATTCTGAATCTCAATATGTAGACTTGATCTTTTATTTGAAAAATGGATATGCACCTCCTAACCTTTCTTATAAAAACAAATGTGCCATTAGATTAAAAGCAAAAAACTTCATAATCATTGATGATGTACTTTTTAGGCAAAATTATGATTCAATTTTATTAAGATGCCTAGAAAAACCTGAAGCACAAAAGGTTTTGCAGGAGCTACATGATGGACCAGTAGAAGGACATTTTGGATCTGACACAACAGCCCACAAAATCATTCATGCTGGATATTATTGGCCCACCTTATTCAGAGATACTCAAGAATATGTAAGGAAATGCCGAAGTTGTCAAATCTCCAGTGGAAGACAAAGAAAACCAGCTTTCCCTTTGCAACCAG